>CAMRHE010001226.1:0-164453 GCA_947044405.1 Leptodactylus fallax
AGGAGAGGAGAGGCCAACTGTAGGACAGGTGACTACAATCTATTACTATCTGTTATAAGCCATGTCAGGAGGGGAGAGGCCGACTGTAGGACAGGGGAATACAATCTATTACTATCTGTTATCAGTCATGTCAGGAAGGTGAATACAATCTATTACTATCTGTTATCAGCCATGTCAGGAGGGGAGAGGCAACTGTAGGACGGGGAATACAATCTATTACTATCTGTTATCAGCCATGTCAGGAGGGGAGAGGCCGACTGTAGGACAGGGGAATACAATCTATTACTATCTGTTATCAGCCATGTCAGGAGAGGAGAGGCCGACTGTAGGACAGGGGAATACAATCTATTACTATCTGTTATCAGCCATGTCAGGGGGGAAGAGGCCGACTGTAGGACAGGGGAATACAATCTATTGCTATCTGTTATCAGCCATGTCAGGAGAGGAGAGGCCGACTGTAGGACAGGGGAATACAATCTATTACTATCTGTTATCAGCCATGTCAGGAGAGGAGAGACCGACTGTAGGACAGGGGAATACAATCTATTACTATCTGTTATCAGCCATGTCAGGAGGGGAGAGGCCGACTGTAGGACAGGGGAATACAATCTATTACTATCTGTTATCAGGCATGTCAGGAGGTGAGAGGCCGACTGTAGGACAGGGGAATACAATCTATTACTATCTGTTATCAGCCATGTCAGGAGGTGAGAGTCCGACTGTAGGACAGGGGAATACAATCTATTACTATCTGTTATCAGCCACATCAGGAGAGGAGAGGCCGACTGTAGGAAAGGTGACTACAATCTATTACTATCTGTTATCAGTCATGTCAGGAGGGGAGAGGCCGACTGTAGGACAGGTGACTACAATCTATTACTATCTCTTATCCGCCATGTCAGGAGGTGAGAGGCCGACTGTAGGACAGGGGGATACAATCTATTACTATCTGTTATCAGCCATGTCAGGAGAGGAGAGGCCGACTGTAGGACAGGGGAATACAATCTATTACTATCTGTTATCAGCCATGTCAGGAGAGGAGAGACCGACTGTAGGACAGGGGAATACAATCTATTACTATCTGTTATCAGCCATGTCAGGAGGGGAGAGGCCGACTGTAGGACAGGGGAATACAATCTATTACTATCTGTTATCAGCCATGTCAGGAGGTGAGAGGCCGACTGTAGGACAGGGGAATACAATCTATTACTATCTGTTATCAGCCATGTCAGGAGGTGAGAGTCCGACTGTAGGACAGGGGAATACAATCTATTACTATCTGTTATCAGCCACATCAGGAGAGGAGAGGCCGACTGTAGGAAAGGTGACTACAATCTATTACTATCTGTTATCAGTCATGTCAGGAGGGGAGAGGCCGACTGTAGGACAGGTGACTACAATCTATTACTATCTCTTATCTGCCATGTCAGGAGGTGAGAGGCCGACTGTAGGACAGGGGAATATAATCTATTACTATCTGTTATCAGCCATGTCAGGAGGGGAGAGGCCGACTGTAGGACAGGTGACTACAATCTATTACTATCTGTTATCAGCCATGTCAGGAGGGGAGAGGCCGACTGTAGGACAAGGGAATACAATCTATTACTATCTGTTATCAGCTATGTCAGGAGAGGAGAGGCCGACTGTAGGACAGGGGAATACAATCTATTATCTCTCTGTTATCAGCCATGTCAGGGGGAAGAGGCCGACTGTAGGACAGGGGAATACAATCTATTACTATCTGTTATCAGCCATGTCAGGAGGGGAGAGGCCGACTGTAGGACAGGGGACTGCAATCTATTACTCTGTGTTATCAGCCATGTCAGGAGAGGAGAGGCCGACTGTAGGACAGGGGAATACAATCTATTACTATCTGTTATCAGCCATGTCAGGGGGGAGAGGCCGACTGTAGGACAGGGGAATACAATCTATTACTATCTGTTATCAGCCATGTCAGGAGGGGAGAGGCCGACTGTAGGACAGGGGAATACAATCTATTACTATCTGTTATCAGCCATGTCAGGAGAGGAGAGGCCGACTGTAGGACAGGTGACTACAATCTATTACTATCTGTTATCAGCCATGTCAGGAGGGGAGAGGCCGACTGTAGGACAGGGGAATACAATCTATTACTATCTGTTATCAGCCATGTCAGGAGGGGAGAGGCCGACTGTAGGACAGGGGAATACAATCTATTACTATCTGTTATCAGCCATGTCAGGAGGGGAGAGGCCGACTGTAGGACAGGGGAATACAATCTATTACTATCTGTTATCAGCCATGTCAGGAGAGGAGAGGCCGACTGTAGGACAGGGGAATACAATCTATTACTATCTGTTATCAGCCATGTCAGGAGAGGAGAGGCCGACTGTAGGACAGGGGACTACAATCTATTACTATCTGTTATCAGCCATGTCAGGAGGGGAGAGGCCGACTGTAGGACAGGGGAATACAATCTATTACTATCTGTTATCAGCCATGTCAGGAGGGGAGAGGCCGACTGTAGGACAGGGGAATACAATCTATTACTATCTGTTATCAGCCATGTCAGGAGGGGAGAGGCCGACTGTAGGACAGGGGAATACAATCTATTACTATCTGTTATCAGCCACGTCAGGAGAGGAGAGGCCGACTGTAGGACAGGTGACTACAATCTATTACTATCTGTTATCAGCCATGTCAGGAGGGGAGAGGCCGACTGTAGGACAGGGAATACAATCTATTACTATCTGTTATCAGCCATGTCAGGAGGGGAGAGGCCGACTGTAGGACAGGGGAATACAATCTATTACTATCTGTTATCAGCCATGTCAGGAGGGGAGAGGCCGACTGTAGGACAGGGGAATACAATCTATTACTATCTGTTATCAGCCATGTCAGGAGAGGAGAGGCCGACTGTAGGACAGGGGAATACAATCTATTACTATCTGTTATCAGCCATGTCAGGAGGGGAGAGGCCGACTGTAGGACAGGGGAATACAATCTATTACTATCTGTTATCAGCCATGTCAGGAGGGGAGAGGCCGACTGTAGGACAGGGGACTACAATCTATTACTATCTGTTATCAGCCATGTCAGGAGAGGAGAGGCCGACTGTAGGACAGGGGAATACAATCTATTACTATCTGTTATCAGCCATGTCAGGGGGGGGGAGAGGCCGACTGTAGGACAGGGGAATACAATCTATTACTATCTGTTATCAGCCATGTCAGGAGGGGAGAGGCCGACTGTAGGACAGGGGAATACAATCTATTACTATCTGTTATCAGCCATGTCAGGAGAGGAGAGGCCGACTGTAGGACAGGGGAATACAATCTATTACTATCTGTTATCAGCCATGTCAGGGGGGGAGAGGCCGACTGTAGGACAGGGGAATACAATCTATTACTATCTGTTATCAGCCATGTCAGGAGGGGAGAGGCCGACTGTAGGACAGGGGACTACAATCTATTACTATCTGTTATCAGCCATGTCAGGAGAGGAGAGGCCGACTGTAGGACAGGGGAATACAATCTATTACTATCTGTTATCAGCCATGTCAGGGGGGAGAGGCCGACTGTAGGACAGGGGAATACAATCTATTACTATCTGTTATCAGCCATGTCAGGAGGGGAGAGGCCGACTGTAGGACAGGGGAATACAATCTATTACTATCTGTTATCAGCCATGTCAGGAGGGGAGAGGCCGACTGTAGGACAGGGGAATACAATCTATTACTATCTGTTATCAGCCATATCAGGAGAGGAGAGGCCGACTGTAGGAAAGGTGACTACAATCTATTACTATCTGTTATCAGTCATGTCAGGAGGGGAGAGGCCGACTGTAGGACAGGGGACTACAATCTATTACTATCTCTTATCTGCCATGTCAGGAGGGGAGAGGCCGACTGTAGGACAGGGGGATACAATCTATTACTATCTGTTATCAGCCATGTCAGGAGAGGAGAGGCCGACTGTAGGACAGGGGAATACAATCTATTACTATCTGTTATCAGCCATGTCAGGAGAGGAGAGGCCGACTGTAGGACAGGGGAATACAATCTATTACTATCTGTTATCAGCCATGTCAGGAGGGGAGAGGCCGACTGTAGGACAGGGGAATACAATCTATTACTATCTGTTATCAGCCATGTCAGGAGGTGAGAGGCCGACTGTAGGACAGGGGAATACAATCTATTACTATCTGTTATCAGCCATGTCAGGAGGGGAGAGTCCGACTGTAGGACAGGGGAATACAATCTATTACTATCTGTTATCAGCCACGTCAGGAGAGGAGAGGCCGACTGTAGGACAGGGGAATACAATCTATTACTATCTGTTATCAGCCATGTCAGGAGGGGAGAGGCCGACTGTAGGACAGGGGAATACAATCTATTACTATCTGTTATCAGCCATGTCAGGAGGGGAGAGGCCGACTGTAGGACAGGGGAATACAATCTATTACTATCTGTTATCAGCCATGTCAGGAGGGGAGAGGCCGACTGTAGGACAGGGGAATACAATCTATTACTATCTGTTATCAGCCATGTCAGGAGAGGAGAGGCCGACTGTAGGACAGGGGAATACAATCTATTACTATCTGTTATCAGCCATGTCAGGAGGGGAGAGGCCGACTGTAGGACAGGGGAATACAATCTATTACTATCTGTTATCAGCCATGTCAGGAGGGGAGAGGCCGACTGTAGGACAGGGGACTACAATCTATTACTATCTGTTATCAGCCATGTCAGGAGGGGAGAGGCCGACTGTAGGACAGGGGAATACAATCTATTACTATCTGTTATCAGCCATGTCAGGGGGGAGAGGCCGACTGTAGGACAGGGGAATACAATCTATTACTATCTGTTATCAGCCACGTCAGGAGGGGAGAGGCCGACTGTAGGACAGGGGAATACAATCTATTACTATCTGTTATCAGCCATGTCAGGAGGGGAGAGGCCGACTGTAGGACAGGTGAATACAATCTATTACTATCTGTTATCAGCCATGTCAGGAGGGGAGAGGCCGACTGTAGGACAGGGGAATACAATCTATTACTATCTGTTATCAGCCATGTCAGGAGGGGAGAGGCCGACTGTAGGACAGGGGAATACAATCTATTACTATCTGTTATCAGCCACGTCAGGAGGGGAGAGGCCGACTGTAGGACAGGGGAATACAATCTATTACTATCTGTTATCAGCCATGTCAGGAGGGGAGAGGCCGACTGTAGGACAGGGGAATACAATCTATTACTATCTGTTATCAGCCATGTCAGGAGAGGAGAGGCCGACTGTAGGACAGGGGAATACAATCTATTACTATCTGTTATCAGCCATGTCAGGAGGGGAGAGGCCGACTGTAGGACAGGGGAATACAATCTATTACTATCTGTTATCAGCCATGTCAGGAGGGGAGAGGCCGACTGTAGGACAGGGGAATACAATCTATTACTATCTGTTATCAGCCATGTCAGGAGGGGAGAGGCCGACTGTAGGACAGGGGAATACAATCTATTACTATCTGTTATCAGCCATGTCAGGAGGGGAGAGGCCGACTGTAGGACAGGGGAATACAATCTATTACTATCTGTTATCAGCCATGTCAGGAGAGGAGAGGCCGACTGTAGGACAGGGGAATACAATCTATTACTATCTGTTATCAGCCATGTCAGGAGGGGAGAGGCCGACTGTAGGACAGGGGAATACAATCTATTACTATCTGTTATCAGCCATGTCAGGAGGGGAGAGGCCGACTGTAGGACAGGGGAATACAATCTATTACTATCTGTTATCAGCCATGTCAGGAGGGGAGAGGCCGACTGTAGGACAGGGGAATACAATCTATTACTATCTGTTATCAGCCATGTCAGGAGGGGAGAGGCCGACTGTAGGACAGGGGAATACAATCTATTACTATCTGTTATCAGCCATGTCAGGAGGGGAGAGGCCGACTGTAGGACAGGGGAATACAATCTATTACTATCTGTTATCAGCCATGTCAGGAGGGGAGAGGCCGACTGTAGGACAGGGGAATACAATCTATTACTATCTGTTATCAGCCATGTCAGGAGGGGAGAGGCCGACTGTAGGACAGGGGAATACAATCTATTACTATCTGTTATCAGCCATGTCAGGAGAGGAGAGGCCGACTGTAGGACAGGGGAATACAATCTATTACTATCTGTTATCAGCCATGTCAGGAGGGGAGAGGCCGACTGTAGGACAGGGGAATACAATCTATTACTATCTGTTATCAGCCATGTCAGGAGGGGAGAGGCCGACTGTAGGACAGGGGAATACAATCTATTACTATCTGTTATCAGCCATGTCAGGAGGGGAGAGGCCGACTGTAGGACAGGGGAATACAATCTATTACTATCTGTTATCAGCCATGTCAGGAGAGGGAGAGGCCGACTGTAGGACAGGGGAATACAATCTATTACTATCTGTTATCAGCCATGTCAGGAGGGGAGAGGCCGACTGTAGGACAGGGGAATACAATCTATTACTATCTGTTATCAGCCATGTCAGGAGGGGAGAGGCCGACTGTAGGACAGGGGAATACAATCTATTACTATCTGTTATCAGCCATGTCAGGAGGGGAGAGGCCGACTGTAGGACAGGGGAATACAATCTATTACTATCTGTTATCAGCCATGTCAGGAGGGGAGAGGCCGACTGTAGGACAGGGGAATACAATCTATTACTATCTGTTATCAGCCATGTCAGGAGGGGAGAGGCCGACTGTAGGACAGGTGAATACAATCTATTACTATCTGTTATCAGCCATGTCAGGAGGGGAGAGGCCGACTGTAGGACAGGGGAATACAATCTATTACTATCTGTTATCAGCCATGTCAGGAGAGGAGAGGCCGACTGTAGGACAGGGGAATACAATCTATTACTATCTGTTATCAGCCATGTCAGGAGGGGAGAGGCCGACTGTAGGACAGGGGAATACAATCTATTACTATCTGTTATCAGCCATGTCAGGAGGGGAGAGGCCGACTGTAGGACAGGGGAATACAATCTATTACTATCTGTTATCAGCCATGTCAGGAGAGGAGAGGCCGACTGTAGGACAGGGGAATACAATCTATTACTATCTGTTATCAGCCATGTCAGGAGGGGAGAGGCCGACTGTAGGACAGGGGAATACAATCTATTACTATCTGTTATCAGCCATGTCAGGAGGGGAGAGGCCGACTGTAGGACAGGGGAATACAATCTATTACTATCTGTTATCAGCCATGTCAGGAGGGGAGAGGCCGACTGTAGGACAGGGGAATACAATCTATTACTATCTGTTATCAGCCATGTCAGGAGGGGAGAGGCCGACTGTAGGACAGGGGAATACAATCTATTACTATCTGTTATCAGCCATGTCAGGAGGGGAGAGGCCGACTGTAGGACAGGGGAATACAATCTATTACTATCTGTTATCAGCCATGTCAGGAGGGGAGAGGCCGACTGTAGGACAGGGGAATACAATCTATTACTATCTGTTATCAGCCATGTCAGGAGAGGAGAGGCCGACTGTAGGACAGGGGAATACAATCTATTACTATCTGTTATCAGCCATGTCAGGAGAGGAGAGGCCGACTGTAGGACAGGGGAATACAATCTATTACTATCTGTTATCAGCCATGTCAGGAGGGGAGAGGCCGACTGTAGGACAGGGGAATACAATCTATTACTATCTGTTATCAGCCATGTCAGGAGGGGAGAGGCCGACTGTAGGACAGGGGAATACAATCTATTACTATCTGTTATCAGCCATGTCAGGAGGGGAGAGGCCGACTGTAGGACAGGGGAATACAATCTATTACTATCTGTTATCAGCCATGTCAGGAGAGGAGAGGCCGACTGTAGGACAGGGGAATACAATCTATTACTATCTGTTATCAGCCATGTCAGGAGGGGAGAGGCCGACTGTAGGACAGGGGAATACAATCTATTACTATCTGTTATCAGCCATGTCAGGAGGGGAGAGGCCGACTGTAGGACAGGGGAATACAATCTATTACTATCTGTTATCAGCCATGTCAGGAGGGGAGAGGCCGACTGTAGGACAGGGGAATACAATCTATTACTATCTGTTATCAGCCATGTCAGGAGAGGAGAGGCCGACTGTAGGACAGGGGAATACAATCTATTACTATCTGTTATCAGCCATGTCAGGAGGGGAGAGGCCGACTGTAGGACAGGGGAATACAATCTATTACTATCTGTTATCAGCCATGTCAGGAGGGGAGAGGCCGACTGTAGGACAGGGGACTACAATCTATTACTATCTGTTATCAGCCATGTCAGGAGAGGAGAGGCCGACTGTAGGACAGGGGAATACAATCTATTACTATCTGTTATCAGCCATGTCAGGGGGGGAGAGGCCGACTGTAGGACAGGGGAATACAATCTATTACTATCTGTTATCAGCCATGTCAGGAGGGGAGAGGCCGACTGTAGGACAGGGGAATACAATCTATTACTATCTGTTATCAGCCATGTCAGGAGGGGAGAGGCCGACTGTAGGACAGGGGAATACAATCTATTACTATCTGTTATCAGCCATGTCAGGAGGGGAGAGGCCGACTGTAGGACAGGGGAATACAATCTATTACTATCTGTTATCAGCCATGTCAGGAGGGGAGAGGCCGACTGTAGGACAGGGGAATACAATCTATTACTATCTGTTATCAGCCATGTCAGGAGGGGAGAGGCCGACTGTAGGACAGGGGAATACAATCTATTACTATCTGTTATCAGCCATGTCAGGAGGGGAGAGGCCGACTGTAGGACAGGGGAATACAATCTATTACTATCTGTTATCAGCCATGTCAGGAGGGGAGAGGCCGACTGTAGGACAGGTGAATACAATCTATTACTATCTGTTATCAGCCATGTCAGGAGGGAGAGGCCGACTGTAGGACAGGGGAATACAATCTATTACTATCTGTTATCAGCCATGTCAGGAGGGGAGAGGCCGACTGTAGGACAGGGGAATACAATCTATTACTATCTGTTATCAGCCATGTCAGGAGGGGAGAGGCCGACTGTAGGACAGGGGAATACAATCTATTACTATCTGTTATCAGCCATGTCAGGAGGGGAGAGGCCGACTGTAGGACAGGGGAATACAATCTATTACTATCTGTTATCAGCCATGTCAGGAGGGGAGAGGCCGACTGTAGGACAGGGGAATACAATCTATTACTATCTGTTATCAGCCATGTCAGGAGGGGAGAGGCCGACTGTAGGACAGGGGAATACAATCTATTACTATCTGTTATCAGCCATGTCAGGAGGGGAGAGGCCGACTGTAGGACAGGGGAATACAATCTATTACTATCTGTTATCAGCCATGTCAGGAGGGGAGAGGCCGACTGTAGGACAGGGGAATACAATCTATTACTATCTGTTATCAGCCATGTCAGGAGGGGAGAGGCCGACTGTAGGACAGGGGAATACAATCTATTACTATCTGTTATCAGCCATGTCAGGAGGGGAGAGGCCGACTGTAGGACAGGGGAATACAATCTATTACTATCTGTTATCAGCCATGTCAGGAGGGGAGAGGCCGACTGTAGGACAGGGGAATACAATCTATTACTATCTGTTATCAGCCATGTCAGGAGGGGAGAGGCCGACTGTAGGACAGGGGAATACAATCTATTACTATCTGTTATCAGCCATGTCAGGAGAGGAGAGGCCGACTGTAGGACAGGGGAATACAATCTATTACTATCTGTTATCAGCCATGTCAGGAGGGGAGAGGCCGACTGTAGGACAGGGGAATACAATCTATTACTATCTGTTATCAGCCATGTCAGGAGAGGAGAGGCCGACTGTAGGACAGGGGAATACAATCTATTACTATCTGTTATCAGCCATGTCAGGAGAGGAGAGGCCGACTGTAGGACAGGGGAATACAATCTATTACTATCTGTTATCAGCCATGTCAGGAGGGGAGAGGCCGACTGTAGGACAGGGGAATACAATCTATTACTATCTGTTATCAGCCATGTCAGGAGGGGAGAGGCCGACTGTAGGACAGGGGAATACAATCTATTACTATCTGTTATCAGCCACGTCAGGAGAGGAGAGGCCGACTGTAGGACAGGTGACTACAATCTATTACTATCTGTTATCAGCCACGTCAGGAGGGGAGAGGCCGACTGTAGGACAGGTGAATACAATCTATTACTATCTGTTATCAGCCATGTCAGGAGGGGAGAGGCCGACTGTAGGACAGGGGAATACAATCTATTACTATCTGTTATCAGCCATGTCAGGAGGGGAGAGGCCGACTGTAGGACAGGGGAATACAATCTATTACTATCTGTTATCTGCCATGTCAGGAGGTGAGAGGCCGACTGTAGGACAGGTGACTACAAACTATTACTATCTGTTATCAGCCATGTCAGGAGGGGAGAGGCCGACTGTAGGACAGGGGAATACAATCTATTACTATCTGTTATCAGCCATGTCAGGAGGGGAGAGGCCGACTGTAGGACAGGGGAATACAATCTATTACTATCTGTTATCAGCCATGTCAGGAGAGGAGAGGCCAACTGTAGGACAGGTGACTACAATCTATTACTATCTGTTATCAGCCATGTCAGGAGGGGAGAGGCCGACTGTAGGACAGGGGAATACAATCTATTACTATCTGTTATCAGTCATGTCAGGAGGGGGGAGGCCGCGTAGGGGAATACAATCTATTACTATCTGTTATCAGCCATGTCAGGAGGGGAGAGGCCGACTGTAGGACAGGGGAATACAATCTATTACTATCTGTTATCAGCCATGTCAGGAGGGGAGAGGCCGACTGTAGGACAGGGGAATACAATCTATTACTATCTGTTATCAGCCATGTCAGGAGAGGAGAGGCCGACTGTAGGACAGGTGAATACAATCTATTACTATCTGTTATCAGCCATGTCAGGAGGGGAGAGGCCGACTGTAGGACAGGGGAATACAATCTATTACTATCTGTTATCAGCCATGTCAGGAGAGGAGAGGCCGACTGTAGGACAGGGGAATACAATCTATTACTATCTGTTATCAGCCATGTCAGGAGAGGAGAGGCCGACTGTAGGACAGGGGAATACAATCTATTACTATCTGTTATCAGCCATGTCAGGAGGGGAGAGGCCGACTGTAGGACAGGGGAATACAATCTATTACTATCTGTTATCAGCCATGTCAGGAGGTGAGAGGCCGACTGTAGGACAGGGGAATACAATCTATTACTATCTGTTATCAGCCATGTCAGGAGGTGAGAGTCCGACTGTAGGACAGGGGAATACAATCTATTACTATCTGTTATCAGCCACGTCAGGAGAGGAGAGGCCGACTGTAGGAAAGGTGACTACAATCTATTACTATCTGTTATCAGCCATGTCAGGAGGGGAGAGGCCGACTGTAGGACAGGTGACTACAATCTATTACTATCTGTTATCAGCCATGTCAGGAGGGGAGAGGCCGACTGTAGGACAGGGGGATACAATCTATTACTATCTGTTATCAGCCATGTCAGGAGAGGAGAGGCCGACTGTAGGACAGGGGAATACAATCTATTACTATCTGTTATCAGCCATGTCAGGAGAGGAGAGGCCGACTGTAGGACAGGGGAATACAATCTATTACTATCTGTTATCAGCCATGTCAGGAGGGGAGAGGCCGACTGTAGGACAGGGGAATACAATCTATTACTATCTGTTATCAGCCATGTCAGGAGGGGAGAGGCCGACTGTAGGACAGGGGAATACAATCTATTACTATCTGTTATCAGCCATGTCAGGAGGGGAGAGTCCGACTGTAGGACAGGGGAATACAATCTATTACTATCTGTTATCAGCCACGTCAGGAGAGGAGAGGCCGACTGTAGGACAGGTGACTACAATCTATTACTATCTGTTATCAGCCATGTCAGGAGGGGAGAGGCCGACTGTAGGACAGGGGACTACAATCTATTACTATCTGTTATCTGCCATGTCAGGAGGTGAGAGGCCGACTGTAGGACAGGGGAATACAATCTATTACTATCTGTTATCAGCCATGTCAGGAGGGGAGAGGCCGACTGTAGGACAGGTGACTACAATCTATTACTATCTGTTATCAGCCATGTCAGGAGGGGAGAGGCCGACTGTAGGACAAGGGAATACAATCTATTACTATCTGTTATCAGCTATGTCAGGAGAGGAGAGGCCGACTGTAGGACAGGGGAATACAATCTATTACTATCTGTTATCAGCCATGTCAGGGGGGAAGAGGCCGACTGTAGGACAGGGGAATACAATCTATTACTATCTGTTATCAGCCATGTCAGGAGGGGAGAGGCCGACTGTAGGACAGGGGACTGCAATCTATTACTCTGTGTTATCAGCCATGTCAGGAGAGGAGAGGCCGACTGTAGGACAGGGGAATACAATCTATTACTATCTGTTATCAGCCATGTCAGGGGGGAGAGGCCGACTGTAGGACAGGGGAATACAATCTATTACTATCTGTTATCAGCCACGTCAGGAGGGGAGAGGCCGACTGTAGGACAGGGGATACAATCTATTACTATCTGTTATCAGCCATGTCAGGAGGGGAGAGGCCGACTGTAGGACAGGGGACTACAATCTATTACTATCTGTTATCAGCCATGTCAGGAGGGGAGAGGCCGACTGTAGGTCAGGGGAATACAATCTATTACTATCTGTTATCAGCCATGTCAGGAGAGGAGAGGCCGACTGTAGGACAGGGGACTACAATCTATTACTATCTGTTATCAGCCATGTCAGGAGGGGAGAGGCCGACTGTAGGACAGGGGAATACAATCTATTACTATCTGTTATCAGCCATGTCAGGAGAGGAGAGGCCGACTGTAGGACAGGGGAATACAATCTATTACTATCTGTTATCAGCCATGTCAGGAGAGGAGAGGCCGACTGTAGGACAGGGGAATACAATCTATTACTATCTGTTATCAGCCATGTCAGGAGAGGAGAGGCCGACTGTAGGACAGGGGAATACAATCTATTACTATCTGTTATCAGCCATGTCAGGAGAGGAGAGGCCGACTGTAGGACAGGGGAATACAATCTATTACTATCTGTTATCAGCCATGTCAGGAGAGGAGAGGCCGACTGTAGGACAGGGGAATACAATCTATTACTATCTGTTATCAGCCATGTCAGGAGGGGAGAGGCCGACTGTAGGACAGGGGAATACAATCTATTACTATCTGTTATCAGCCATGTCAGGAGGGGAGAGGCCGACTGTAGGACAGGGGAATACAATCTATTACTATCTGTTATCAGCCATGTCAGGAGGGGAGAGGCCGACTGTAGGACAGGGGAATACAATCTATTACTATCTGTTATCAGCCATGTCAGGAGGGGAGAGGCCGACTGTAGGACAGGGGAATACAATCTATTACTATCTGTTATCAGCCATGTCAGGAGGGGAGAGGCCGACTGTAGGACAGGGGAATACAATCTATTACTATCTGTTATCAGCCATGTCAGGAGGGGAGAGGCCGACTGTAGGACAGGGGACTACAATCTATTACTATCTGTTATCAGCCATGTCAGGAGGGGAGAGGCCGACTGTAGGACAGGGGAATACAATCTATTACTATCTGTTATCAGCCATGTCAGGAGGGGAGAGGCCGACTGTAGGACAGGGGAATACAATCTATTACTATCTGTTATCAGCCATGTCAGGAGGGGAGAGGCCGACTGTAGGACAGGGGACTACAATCTATTACTATCTGTTATCAGCCATGTCAGGAGGGGAGAGGCCGACTGTAGGACAGGGGAATACAATCTATTACTATCTGTTATCAGCCATGTCAGGAGGGGAGAGGCCGACTGTAGGACAGGGGAATACAATCTATTACTATCTGTTATCAGCCATGTCAGGAGGGGAGAGGCCGACTGTAGGACAGGGGAATACAATCTATTACTATCTGTTATCAGCCATGTCAGGAGGGGAGAGGCCGACTGTAGGACAGGGGAATACAATCTATTACTATCTGTTATCAGCCATGTCAGGAGAGGAGAGGCCGACTGTAGGACAGGGGAATACAATCTATTACTATCTGTTATCAGCCATGTCAGGAGGGGAGAGGCCGACTGTAGGACAGGGGAATACAATCTATTACTATCTGTTATCAGCCATGTCAGGAGAGGAGAGGCCGACTGTAGGACAGGGGAATACAATCTATTACTATCTGTTATCAGCCATGTCAGGAGAGGAGAGGCCGACTGTAGGACAGGGGAATACAATCTATTACTATCTGTTATCAGCCATGTCAGGAGGGGAGAGGCCGACTGTAGGACAGGGGAATACAATCTATTACTATCTGTTATCAGCCATGTCAGGAGGGGAGAGGCCGACTGTAGGACAGGGGAATACAATCTATTACTATCTGTTATCAGCCATGTCAGGAGGGGAGAGGCCGACTGTAGGACAGGGGAATACAATCTATTACTATCTGTTATCAGCCACGTCAGGAGAGGAGAGGCCGACTGTAGGACAGGTGACTACAATCTATTACTATCTGTTATCAGTCATGTCAGGAGGGGAGAGGCCGACTGTAGGACAGGGGAATACAATCTATTACTATCTGTTATCAGCCATGTCAGGAGAGGAGAGGCCGACTGTAGGACAGGGGAATACAATCTATTACTATCTGTTATCAGCCATGTCAGGAGGGGAGAGGCCGACTGTAGGACAGGGGAATACAATCTATTACTATCTGTTATCAGCCATGTCAGGAGAGGAGAGGCCGACTGTAGGACAGGGGAATACAATCTATTACTATCTGTTATCAGCCATGTCAGGAGAGGAGAGGCCGACTGTAGGACAGGGGAATACAATCTATTACTATCTGTTATCAGCCATGTCAGGAGGGGAGAGGCCGACTGTAGGACAGGGGAATACAATCTATTACTATCTGTTATCAGCCATGTCAGGAGGTGAGAGGCCGACTGTAGGACAGGGGAATACAATCTATTACTATCTGTTATCAGCCATGTCAGGAGGGGAGAGGCCGACTGTAGGACAGGGGAATACAATCTATTACTATCTGTTATCAGCCATGTCAGGAGAGGAGAGGCCGACTGTAGGACAGGTGACTACAATCTATTACTATCTGTTATCAGCCATGTCAGGAGGGGAGAGGCCGACTGTAGGACAGGGGAATACAATCTATTACTATCTGTTATCAGCCATGTCAGGAGGGGAGAGGCCGACTGTAGGACAGGGGACTACAATCTATTACTATCTGTTATCAGCCATGTCAGGAGGGGAGAGGCCGACTGTAGGACAGGGGAATACAATCTATTACTATCTGTTATCAGCCATGTCAGGAGAGGAGAGGCCGACTGTAGGACAGGGGAATACAATCTATTACTATCTGTTATCAGCCATGTCAGGGGGGGAGAGGCCGACTGTAGGACAGGGGAATACAATCTATTACTATCTGTTATCAGCCATGTCAGGAGGGGAGAGGCCGACTGTAGGACAGGGGACTACAATCTATTACTATCTGTTATCAGCCATGTCAGGAGAGGAGAGGCCGACTGTAGGACAGGGGAATACAATCTATTACTATCTGTTATCAGCCATGTCAGGAGGGGAGAGGCCGACTGTAGGACAGGGGAATACAATCTATTACTATCTGTTATCAGCCATGTCAGGAGGGGAGAGGCCGACTGTAGGACAGGGGGATACAATCTATTACTATCTGTTATCAGCCATGTCAGGAGGGGAGAGGCCGACTGTAGGACAGGTGACTACAATCTATTACTATCTGTTATCAGCCATGTCAGGAGGGGAGAGGCCGACTGTAGGACAGGGGAATACAATCTATTACTATCTGTTATCAGCCATGTCAGGAGGGGAGAGGCCGACTGTAGGACAGGGGATACAATCTATTACTATCTGTTATCAGCCACGTCAGGAGGGGAGAGGCCGACTGTAGGACAGGGGACTACAATCTATTACTATCTGTTATCAGCCATGTCAGGAGGGGAGAGGCCGACTGTAGGACAGGGGAATAAAATCTATTACTATGTGTTATCAGCCATGTCAGGAGAGGAGAGGCCGACTGTAGGACAGGGGACTACAATCTATTACTATCTGTTATCAGCCATGTCAGGAGGGGAGAGGCCGACTGTAGGACAGGGGAATACAATCTATTACTATCTGTTATCAGCCATGTCAGGAGGGGAGAGGCCGACTGTAGGACAGGGGAATACAATCTATTACTATCTGTTATCAGCCATGTCAGGGGGGGAGAGGCCGACTGTAGGACAGGGGAATACAATCTATTACTATCTGTTATCAGCCATGTCAGGAGAGGAGAGGCCGACTGTAGGACAGGGGAATACAATCTATTACTATCTGTTATCAGCCATGTCAGGAGAGGAGAGGCCGACTGTAGGACAGGGGACTACAATCTATTACTATCTGTTATCAGCCATGTCAGGAGGGGAGAGGCCGACTGTAGGACAGGGGAATACAATCTATTACTATCTGTTATCAGCCATGTCAGGAGGGGAGAGGCCGACTGTAGGACAGGGGAATACAATCTATTACTATCTGTTATCAGCCATGTCAGGAGGGGAGAGGCCGACTGTAGGACAGGGGAATACAATCTATTACTATCTGTTATCAGCCATGTCAGGAGGGGAGAGGCCGACTGTAGGACAGGGGAATACAATCTATTACTATCTGTTATCAGCCATGTCAGGAGGGGAGAGGCCGACTGTAGGACAGGGGAATACAATCTATTACTATCTGTTATCAGCCATGTCAGGAGGGGAGAGGCCGACTGTAGGACAGGGGAATACAATCTATTACTATCTGTTATCAGCCATGTCAGGAGGGGAGAGGCCGACTGTAGGACAGGGGAATACAATCTATTACTATCTGTTATCAGCCATGTCAGGAGGGGAGAGGCCGACTGTAGGACAGGGGAATACAATCTATTACTATCTGTTATCAGCCATGTCAGGGGGGGAGAGGCCGACTGTAGGACAGGGGAATACAATCTATTACTATCTGTTATCAGCCATGTCAGGAGGGGAGAGGCCGACTGTAGGACAGGGGAATACAATCTATTACTATCTGTTATCAGCCATGTCAGGAGAGGAGAGGCCGACTGTAGGACAGGGGAATACAATCTATTACTATCTGTTATCAGCCATGTCAGGAGGGGAGAGGCCGACTGTAGGACAGGGGAATACAATCTATTACTATCTGTTATCAGCCATGTCAGGAGGGGAGAGGCCGACTGTAGGACAGGGGAATACAATCTATTACTATCTGTTATCAGCCATGTCAGGAGGGGAGAGGCCGACTGTAGGACAGGGGAATACAATCTATTACTATCTGTTATCAGCCATGTCAGGAGGGGAGAGGCCGACTGTAGGACAGGGGAATACAATCTATTACTATCTGTTATCAGCCATGTCAGGAGGGGAGAGGCCGACTGTAGGACAGGGGAATACAATCTATTACTATCTGTTATCAGCCATGTCAGGAGGGGAGAGGCCGACTGTAGGACAGGGGAATACAATCTATTACTATCTGTTATCAGCCATGTCAGGAGGGGAGAGGCCGACTGTAGGACAGGGGAATACAATCTATTACTATCTGTTATCAGCCATGTCAGGAGGGGAGAGGCCGACTGTAGGACAGGGGAATACAATCTATTACTATCTGTTATCAGCCATGTCAGGAGAGGAGAGGCCGACTGTAGGACAGGGGAATACAATCTATTACTATCTGTTATCAGCCATGTCAGGAGGGGAGAGGCCGACTGTAGGACAGGGGAATACAATCTATTACTATCTGTTATCAGCCATGTCAGGAGAGGGGAGAGGCCGGGACCTGTTAGAGGACAGGGTAGGGAATACAATCTATTACTATCTGTTATCAGCCATGTCAGGAGAGGAGAGGCCGACTGTAGGACAGGGGAATACAATCTATTACTATCTGTTATCAGCCATGTCAGGAGGGGAGAGGCCGACTGTAGGACAGGGGAATACAATCTATTACTATCTGTTATCAGCCATGTCAGGAGGGGAGAGGCCGACTGTAGGACAGGGGAATACAATCTATTACTATCTGTTATCAGCCATGTCAGGAGGGGAGAGGCCGACTGTAGGACAGGGGAATACAATCTATTACTATCTGTTATCAGCCATGTCAGGAGGGGAGAGGCCGACTGTAGGACAGGGGAATACAATCTATTACTATCTGTTATCAGCCATGTCAGGAGGGGAGAGGCCGACTGTAGGACAGGGGAATACAATCTATTACTATCTGTTATCAGCCATGTCAGGAGGGGAGAGGCCGACTGTAGGACAGGGGAATACAATCTATTACTATCTGTTATCAGCCATGTCAGGAGGGGAGAGGCCGACTGTAGGACAGGGGAATACAATCTATTACTATCTGTTATCAGCCATGTCAGGAGGGGAGAGGCCGACTGTAGGACAGGGGAATACAATCTATTACTATCTGTTATCAGCCATGTCAGGAGGGGAGAGGCCGACTGTAGGACAGGGGAATACAATCTATTACTATCTGTTATCAGCCATGTCAGGAGGGGAGAGGCCGACTGTAGGACAGGGGAATACAATCTATTACTATCTGTTATCAGCCATGTCAGGAGAGGAGAGGCCGACTGTAGGACAGGGGAATACAATCTATTACTATCTGTTATCAGCCATGTCAGGAGGGGAGAGGCCGACTGTAGGACAGGGGAATACAATCTATTACTATCTGTTATCAGCCATGTCAGGAGGGGAGAGGCCGACTGTAGGACAGGGGAATACAATCTATTACTATCTGTTATCAGCCATGTCAGGAGGGGAGAGGCCGACTGTAGGACAGGGGAATACAATCTATTACTATCTGTTATCAGCCATGTCAGGAGGGGAGAGGCCGACTGTAGGACAGGGGAATACAATCTATTACTATCTGTTATCAGCCATGTCAGGAGGGGAGAGGCCGACTGTAGGACAGGGGAATACAATCTATTACTATCTGTTATCAGCCATGTCAGGAGGGGAGAGGCCGACTGTAGGACAGGGGACTACAATCTATTACTATCTGTTATCAGCCATGTCAGGAGGGGAGAGGCCGACTGTAGGACAGGGGAATACAATCTATTACTATCTGTTATCAGCCATGTCAGGAGGGGAGAGGCCGACTGTAGGACAGGGGAATACAATCTATTACTATCTGTTATCAGCCATGTCAGGAGGGGAGAGGCCGACTGTAGGACAGGGGAATACAATCTATTACTATCTGTTATCAGCCATGTCAGGAGGGGAGAGGCCGACTGTAGGACAGGGGAATACAATCTATTACTATCTGTTATCAGCCATGTCAGGAGGGGAGAGGCCGACTGTAGGACAGGGGAATACAATCTATTACTATCTGTTATCAGCCATGTCAGGAGGGGAGAGGCCGACTGTAGGACAGGGGAATACAATCTATTACTATCTGTTATCAGCCATGTCAGGAGAGGAGAGGCCGACTGTAGGACAGGGGAATACAATCTATTACTATCTGTTATCAGCCATGTCAGGAGAGGAGAGGCCGACTGTAGGACAGGGGAATACAATCTATTACTATCTGTTATCAGCCATGTCAGGAGGGGAGAGGCCGACTGTAGGACAGGGGACTACAATCTATTACTATCTGTTATCAGCCATGTCAGGAGAGGAGAGGCCGACTGTAGGACAGGGGAATACAATCTATTACTATCTGTTATCAGCCATGTCAGGAGAGGAGAGGCCGACTGTAGGACAGGGGAATACAATCTATTACTATCTGTTATCAGCCATGTCAGGAGGGGAGAGGCCGACTGTAGGACAGGGGAATACAATCTATTACTATCTGTTATCAGCCATGTCAGGAGGGGAGAGGCCGACTGTAGGACAGGGGAATACAATCTATTACTATCTGTTATCAGCCATGTCAGGAGGGGAGAGGCCGACTGTAGGACAGGGGAATACAATCTATTACTATCTGTTATCAGCCATGTCAGGAGGGGAGAGGCCGACTGTAGGACAGGGGAATACAATCTATTACTATCTGTTATCAGCCATGTCAGGAGGGGAGAGGCCGACTGTAGGACAGGGGAATACAATCTATTACTATCTGTTATCAGCCATGTCAGGAGGGGAGAGGCCGACTGTAGGACAGGGGAATACAATCTATTACTATCTGTTATCAGCCATGTCAGGAGGGGAGAGGCCGACTGTAGGACAGGGGAATACAATCTATTACTATCTGTTATCAGCCATGTCAGGAGGGGAGAGGCCGACTGTAGGACAGGGGAATACAATCTATTACTATCTGTTATCAGCCATGTCAGGAGGGGAGAGGCCGACTGTAGGACAGGGGAATACAATCTATTACTATCTGTTATCAGCCATGTCAGGAGGGGAGAGGCCGACTGTAGGACAGGGGAATACAATCTATTACTATCTGTTATCAGCCATGTCAGGAGAGGAGAGGCCGACTGTAGGACAGGGGAATACAATCTATTACTATCTGTTATCAGCCATGTCAGGAGGGGAGAGGCCGACTGTAGGACAGGGGAATACAATCTATTACTATCTGTTATCAGCCATGTCAGGAGAGGAGAGGCCGACTGTAGGACAGGGGACTACAATCTATTACTATCTGTTATCAGCCATGTCAGGAGGGGAGAGGCCGACTGTAGGACAGGGGAATACAATCTATTACTATCTGTTATCAGCCATGTCAGGAGGGGAGAGGCCGACTGTAGGACAGGGGAATACAATCTATTACTATCTGTTATCAGCCATGTCAGGAGGGGAGAGGCCGACTGTAGGACAGGGGAATACAATCTATTACTATCTGTTATCAGCCATGTCAGGAGGGGAGAGGCCGACTGTAGGACAGGGGAATACAATCTATTACTATCTGTTATCAGCCATGTCAGGAGAGGAGAGGCCGACTGTAGGACAGGGGAATACAATCTATTACTATCTGTTATCAGCCATGTCAGGAGGGGAGAGGCCGACTGTAGGACAGGGGAATACAATCTATTACTATCTGTTATCAGCCATGTCAGGAGGGGAGAGGCCGACTGTAGGACAGGGGAATACAATCTATTACTATCTGTTATCAGCCATGTCAGGAGGGGAGAGGCCGACTGTAGGACAGGGGAATACAATCTATTACTATCTGTTATCAGCCATGTCAGGAGGGGAGAGGCCGACTGTAGGACAGGGGAATACAATCTATTACTATCTGTTATCAGCCATGTCAGGAGGGGAGAGGCCGACTGTAGGACAGGGGAATACAATCTATTACTATCTGTTATCAGCCATGTCAGGAGGGGAGAGGCCGACTGTAGGACAGGGGAATACAATCTATTACTATCTGTTATCAGCCATGTCAGGAGGGGAGAGGCCGACTGTAGGACAGGGGAATACAATCTATTACTATCTGTTATCAGCCATGTCAGGGAGGGGAGAGGCCGACTGTAGGACAGGGGAATACAATCTATTACTATCTGTTATCAGCCATGTCAGGAGAGGAGAGGCCGACTGTAGGACAGGGGAATACAATCTATTACTATCTGTTATCAGCCATGTCAGGAGGGGAGAGGCCGACTGTAGGACAGGGGAATACAATCTATTACTATCTGTTATCAGCCATGTCAGGAGGGGAGAGGCCGACTGTAGGACAGGGGAATACAATCTATTACTATCTGTTATCAGCCATGTCAGGAGGGGAGAGGCCGACTGTAGGACAGGGGAATACAATCTATTACTATCTGTTATCAGCCATGTCAGGAGGGGAGAGGCCGACTGTAGGACAGGGGGAATACAATCTATTACTATCTGTTATCAGCCATGTCAGGAGAGGAGAGGCCGACTGTAGGACAGGGGAATACAATCTATTACTATCTGTTATCAGCCATGTCAGGAGAGGAGAGGCCGACTGTAGGACAGGGGAATACAATCTATTACTATCTGTTATCAGCCATGTCAGGAGGGGAGAGGCCGACTGTAGGACAGGGGAATACAATCTATTACTATCTGTTATCAGCCATGTCAGGAGGGGAGAGGCCGACTGTAGGACAGGGGAATACAATCTATTACTATCTGTTATCAGCCATGTCAGGAGGGGAGAGGCCGACTGTAGGACAGGGGAATACAATCTATTACTATCTGTTATCAGCCATGTCAGGAGGGGAGAGGCCGACTGTAGGACAGGGGAATACAATCTATTACTATCTGTTATCAGCCATGTCAGGAGGGGAGAGGCCGACTGTAGGACAGGGGAATACAATCTATTACTATCTGTTATCAGCCATGTCAGGAGGGGAGAGGCCGACTGTAGGACAGGGGAATACAATCTATTACTATCTGTTATCAGCCATGTCAGGAGAGGAGAGGCCGACTGTAGGACAGGGGAATACAATCTATTACTATCTGTTATCAGCCATGTCAGGAGGGGAGAGGCCGACTGTAGGACAGGGGAATACAATCTATTACTATCTGTTATCAGCCATGTCAGGAGGGGAGAGGCCGACTGTAGGACAGGGGAATACAATCTATTACTATCTGTTATCAGCCATGTCAGGAGGGGAGAGGCCGACTGTAGGACAGGGGAATACAATCTATTACTATCTGTTATCAGCCATGTCAGGAGGGGAGAGGCCGACTGTAGGACAGGGGAATACAATCTATTACTATCTGTTATCAGCCATGTCAGGAGGGGAGAGGCCGACTGTAGGACAGGGGAATACAATCTATTACTATCTGTTATCAGCCATGTCAGGAGGGGAGAGGCCGACTGTAGGACAGGGGAATACAATCTATTACTATCTGTTATCAGCCATGTCAGGAGGGGAGAGGCCGACTGTAGGACAGGGGAATACAATCTATTACTATCTGTTATCAGCCATGTCAGGAGGGGAGAGGCCGACTGTAGGACAGGGGAATACAATCTATTACTATCTGTTATCAGCCATGTCAGGAGGGGAGAGGCCGACTGTAGGACAGGGGAATACAATCTATTACTATCTGTTATCAGCCATGTCAGGAGGGGAGAGGCCGACTGTAGGACAGGGGAATACAATCTATTACTATCTGTTATCAGCCATGTCAGGAGAGGAGAGGCCGACTGTAGGACAGGGGAATACAATCTATTACTATCTGTTATCAGCCATGTCAGGAGGGGAGAGGCCGACTGTAGGACAGGGGAATACAATCTATTACTATCTGTTATCAGCCATGTCAGGAGGGGAGAGGCCGACTGTAGGACAGGGGAATACAATCTATTACTATCTGTTATCAGCCATGTCAGGAGAGGAGAGGCCGACTGTAGGACAGGGGAATACAATCTATTACTATCTGTTATCAGCCATGTCAGGAGGGGAGAGGCCGACTGTAGGACAGGGGAATACAATCTATTACTATCTGTTATCAGCCATGTCAGGAGGGGAGAGGCCGACTGTAGGACAGGGGAATACAATCTATTACTATCTGTTATCAGCCATGTCAGGAGGGGAGAGGCCGACTGTAGGACAGGGGAATACAATCTATTACTATCTGTTATCAGCCATGTCAGGAGGGGAGAGGCCGACTGTAGGACAGGGGAATACAATCTATTACTATCTGTTATCAGCCATGTCAGGAGGGGAGAGGCCGACTGTAGGACAGGGGAATACAATCTATTACTATCTGTTATCAGCCATGTCAGGAGGGGAGAGGCCGACTGTAGGACAGGGGAATACAATCTATTACTATCTGTTATCAGCCATGTCAGGAGGGGAGAGGCCGACTGTAGGACAGGGGAATACAATCTATTACTATCTGTTATCAGCCATGTCAGGAGAGGAGAGGCCGACTGTAGGACAGGGGAATACAATCTATTACTATCTGTTATCAGCCATGTCAGGAGGGGAGAGGCCGACTGTAGGACAGGGGAATACAATCTATTACTATCTGTTATCAGCCATGTCAGGAGGGGAGAGGCCGACTGTAGGACAGGGGAATACAATCTATTACTATCTGTTATCAGCCATGTCAGGAGGGGAGAGGCCGACTGTAGGACAGGGGAATACAATCTATTACTATCTGTTATCAGCCACGTCAGGAGAGGAGAGGCCGACTGTAGGACAGGTGACTACAATCTATTACTATCTGTTATCAGCCATGTCAGGAGGGGAGAGGCCGACTGTAGGACAGGGGAATACAATCTATTACTATCTGTTATCAGCCATGTCAGGAGGGGAGAGGCCGACTGTAGGACAGGGGAATACAATCTATTACTATCTGTTATCAGCCATGTCAGGAGGGGAGAGGCCGACTGTAGGACAGGGGAATACAATCTATTACTATCTGTTATCAGCCATGTCAGGAGGGGAGAGGCCGACTGTAGGACAGGGGAATACAATCTATTACTATCTGTTATCAGCCATGTCAGGAGAGGAGAGGCCGACTGTAGGACAGGGGAATACAATCTATTACTATCTGTTATCAGCCATGTCAGGAGGGGAGAGGCCGACTGTAGGACAGGGGAATACAATCTATTACTATCTGTTATCAGCCATGTCAGGAGGGGAGAGGCCGACTGTAGGACAGGGGAATACAATCTATTACTATCTGTTATCAGCCATGTCAGGAGAGGAGAGGCCGACTGTAGGACAGGGGAATACAATCTATTACTATCTGTTATCAGCCATGTCAGGAGGGGAGAGGCCGACTGTAGGACAGGGGAATACAATCTATTACTATCTGTTATCAGCCATGTCAGGAGGGGAGAGGCCGACTGTAGGACAGGGGAATACAATCTATTACTATCTGTTATCAGCCATGTCAGGAGGGGAGAGGCCGACTGTAGGACAGGGGAATACAATCTATTACTATCTGTTATCAGCCATGTCAGGAGGGGAGAGGCCGACTGTAGGACAGGGGAATACAATCTATTACTATCTGTTATCAGCCATGTCAGGAGGGGAGAGGCCGACTGTAGGACAGGGGGATACAATCTATTACTATCTGTTATCAGCCATGTCAGGAGGGGAGAGGCCGACTGTAGGACAGGGGAATACAATCTATTACTATCTGTTATCAGCCATGTCAGGAGGGGAGAGGCCGACTGTAGGACAGGGGAATACAATCTATTACTATCTGTTATCAGCCATGTCAGGAGAGGAGAGGCCGACTGTAGGACAGGGGAATACAATCTATTACTATCTGTTATCAGCCATGTCAGGAGGGGAGAGGCCGACTGTAGGACAGGGGAATACAATCTATTACTATCTGTTATCAGCCATGTCAGGAGGGGAGAGGCCGACTGTAGGACAGGGGAATACAATCTATTACTATCTGTTATCAGCCATGTCAGGGGGGGAGAGGCCGACTGTAGGACAGGGGAATACAATCTATTACTATCTGTTATCAGCCATGTCAGGAGGGGAGAGGCCGACTGTAGGACAGGGGAATACAATCTATTACTATCTGTTATCAGCCATGTCAGGAGAGGAGAGGCCGACTGTAGGACAGGGGACTACAATCTATTACTATCTGTTATCAGCCATGTCAGGAGGGGAGAGGCCGACTGTAGGACAGGGGAATACAATCTATTACTATCTGTTATCAGCCATGTCAGGAGGGGAGAGGCCGACTGTAGGACAGGGGAATACAATCTATTACTATCTGTTATCAGCCATGTCAGGAGAGGAGAGGCCGACTGTAGGACAGGGGAATACAATCTATTACTATCTGTTATCAGCCATGTCAGGAGAGGAGAGGCCGACTGTAGGACAGGGGAATACAATCTATTACTATCTGTTATCAGCCATGTCAGGAGGGGAGAGGCCGACTGTAGGACAGGTGACTACAATCTATTACTATCTGTTATCAGCCATGTCAGGAGGGGAGAGGCCGACTGTAGGACAGGGGAATACAATCTATTACTATCTGTTATCAGCCATGTCAGGAGGGGAGAGGCCGACTGTAGGACAGGGGAATACAATCTATTACTATCTGTTATCAGCCATGTCAGGAGGGGAGAGGCCGACTGTAGGACAGGGGAATACAATCTATTACTATCTGTTATCAGCCATGTCAGGAGGGGAGAGGCCGACTGTAGGACAGGTGAATACAATCTATTACTATCTGTTATCAGCCATGTCAGGAGGGGAGAGGCCGACTGTAGGACAGGGGAATACAATCTATTACTATCTGTTATCAGCCATGTCAGGAGGGGAGAGGCCGACTGTAGGACAGGGGAATACAATCTATTACTATCTGTTATCAGCCATGTCAGGAGGGGAGAGGCCGACTGTAGGACAGGGGAATACAATCTATTACTATCTGTTATCAGCCATGTCAGGAGGGGAGAGGCCGACTGTAGGACAGGGGAATACAATCTATTACTATCTGTTATCAGCCATGTCAGGAGGGGAGAGGCCGACTGTAGGACAGGGGAATACAATCTATTACTATCTGTTATCAGCCATGTCAGGAGGGGAGAGGCCGACTGTAGGACAGGGGAATACAATCTATTACTATCTGTTATCAGCCATGTCAGGAGGGGAGAGGCCGACTGTAGGACAGGGGAATACAATCTATTACTATCTGTTATCAGCCATGTCAGGAGGGGAGAGGCCGACTGTAGGACAGGGGAATACAATCTATTACTATCTGTTATCAGCCATGTCAGGAGGGGAGAGGCCGACTGTAGGACAGGGGAATACAATCTATTACTATCTGTTATCAGCCATGTCAGGAGGGGAGAGGCCGACTGTAGGACAGGGGAATACAATCTATTACTATCTGTTATCAGCCATGTCAGGAGGGGAGAGGCCGACTGTAGGACAGGGGAATACAATCTATTACTATCTGTTATCAGCCATGTCAGGAGGGGAGAGGCCGACTGTAGGACAGGGGAATACAATCTATTACTATCTGTTATCAGCCATGTCAGGAGAGGAGAGGCCGACTGTAGGACAGGGGAATACAATCTATTACTATCTGTTATCAGCCATGTCAGGAGGGGAGAGGCCGACTGTAGGACAGGGGAATACAATCTATTACTATCTGTTATCAGCCATGTCAGGAGGGGAGAGGCCGACTGTAGGACAGGGGAATACAATCTATTACTATCTGTTATCAGCCATGTCAGGAGGGGAGAGGCCGACTGTAGGACAGGGGAATACAATCTATTACTATCTGTTATCAGCCATGTCAGGAGGGGAGAGGCCGACTGTAGGACAGGGGAATACAATCTATTACTATCTGTTATCAGCCATGTCAGGAGGGGAGAGGCCGACTGTAGGACAGGGGAATACAATCTATTACTATCTGTTATCAGCCATGTCAGGAGGGGAGAGGCCGACTGTAGGACAGGTGAATACAATCTATTACTATCTGTTATCAGCCATGTCAGGAGGGGAGAGGCCGACTGTAGGACAGGGGAATACAATCTATTACTATCTGTTATCAGCCATGTCAGGAGGGGAGAGGCCGACTGTAGGACAGGGGAATACAATCTATTACTATCTGTTATCAGCCATGTCAGGAGGGGAGAGGCCGACTGTAGGACAGGGGAATACAATCTATTACTATCTGTTATCAGCCATGTCAGGAGGGGAGAGGCCGACTGTAGGACAGGGGAATACAATCTATTACTATCTGTTATCAGCCATGTCAGGAGGGGAGAGGCCGACTGTAGGACAGGGGAATACAATCTATTACTATCTGTTATCAGCCATGTCAGGAGGGGAGAGGCCGACTGTAGGACAGGGGAATACAATCTATTACTATCTGTTATCAGCCATGTCAGGAGAGGAGAGGCCGACTGTAGGACAGGGGAATACAATCTATTACTATCTGTTATCAGCCATGTCAGGAGGGGAGAGGCCGACTGTAGGACAGGGGAATACAATCTATTACTATCTGTTATCAGCCATGTCAGGAGAGGAGAGGCCGACTGTAGGACAGGGGAATACAATCTATTACTATCTGTTATCAGCCATGTCAGGAGGGGAGAGGCCGACTGTAGGACAGGGGAATACAATCTATTACTATCTGTTATCAGCCATGTCAGGAGGGGAGAGGCCGACTGTAGGACAGGGGAATACAATCTATTACTATCTGTTATCAGCCATGTCAGGAGGGGAGAGGCCGACTGTAGGACAGGGGAATACAATCTATTACTATCTGTTATCAGCCATGTCAGGAGGGGAGAGGCCGACTGTAGGACAGGGGAATACAATCTATTACTATCTGTTATCAGCCATGTCAGGAGAGGAGAGGCCGACTGTAGGACAGGTGAATACAATCTATTACTATCTGTTATCAGCCATGTCAGGAGGGGAGAGGCCGACTGTAGGACAGGGGAATACAATCTATTACTATCTGTTATCAGCCATGTCAGGAGGGGAGAGGCCGACTGTAGGACAGGGGAATACAATCTATTACTATCTGTTATCAGCCATGTCAGGAGGGGAGAGGCCGACTGTAGGACAGGGGAATACAATCTATTACTATCTGTTATCAGCCATGTCAGGAGGGGAGAGGCCGACTGTAGGACAGGGGAATACAATCTATTACTATCTGTTATCAGCCATGTCAGGAGGGGAGAGGCCGACTGTAGGACAGGGGAATACAATCTATTACTATCTGTTATCAGCCATGTCAGGAGGGGAGAGGCCGACTGTAGGACAGGGGAATACAATCTATTACTATCTGTTATCAGCCATGTCAGGAGGGGAGAGGCCGACTGTAGGACAGGGGAATACAATCTATTACTATCTGTTATCAGCCATGTCAGGAGAGGAGAGGCCGACTGTAGGACAGGGGAATACAATCTATTACTATCTGTTATCAGCCATGTCAGGAGGGGAGAGGCCGACTGTAGGACAGGGGAATACAATCTATTACTATCTGTTATCAGCCATGTCAGGAGGGGAGAGGCCGACTGTAGGACAGGGGAATACAATCTATTACTATCTGTTATCAGCCATGTCAGGAGGGGAGAGGCCGACTGTAGGACAGGGGAATACAATCTATTACTATCTGTTATCAGCCATGTCAGGAGAGGAGAGGCCGACTGTAGGACAGGGGAATACAATCTATTACTATCTGTTATCAGCCATGTCAGGGGGGGAGAGGCCGACTGTAGGACAGGGGAATACAATCTATTACTATCTGTTATCAGCCATGTCAGGAGGGGAGAGGCCGACTGTAGGACAGGGGAATACAATCTATTACTATCTGTTATCAGCCATGTCAGGAGGGGAGAGGCCGACTGTAGGACAGGGGAATACAATCTATTACTATCTGTTATCAGCCATGTCAGGAGGGGAGAGGCCGACTGTAGGACAGGGGAATACAATCTATTACTATCTGTTATCAGCCATGTCAGGAGGGGAGAGGCCGACTGTAGGACAGGGGAATACAATCTATTACTATCTGTTATCAGCCATGTCAGGAGGAGGAGAGGCCGACTGTAGGACAGGGGAATACAATCTATTACTATCTGTTATCAGCCATGTCAGGAGGGGAGAGGCCGACTGTAGGACAGGGGAATACAATCTATTACTATCTGTTATCAGCCATGTCAGGAGGGGAGAGGCCGACTGTAGGACAGGGGAATACAATCTATTACTATCTGTTATCAGCCATGTCAGGAGGGGAGAGGCCGACTGTAGGACAGGGGAATACAATCTATTACTATCTGTTATCAGCCATGTCAGGAGGGGAGAGGCCGACTGTAGGACAGGGGAATACAATCTATTACTATCTGTTATCAGCCATGTCAGGAGGGGAGAGGCCGACTGTAGGACAGGGGAATACAATCTATTACTATCTGTTATCAGCCATGTCAGGAGGGGAGAGGCCGACTGTAGGACAGGGGAATACAATCTATTACTATCTGTTATCAGCCATGTCAGGAGGGGAGAGGCCGACTGTAGGACAGGGGAATACAATCTATTACTATCTGTTATCAGCCATGTCAGGAGGGGAGAGGCCGACTGTAGGACAGGGGAATACAATCTATTACTATCTGTTATCAGCCATGTCAGGAGAGGAGAGGCCGACTGTAGGACAGGGGAATACAATCTATTACTATCTGTTATCAGCCATGTCAGGAGAGGGAGAGGCCGACTGTAGGACAGGGGAATACAATCTATTACTATCTGTTATCAGCCATGTCAGGAGGGGAGAGGCCGACTGTAGGACAGGGGAATACAATCTATTACTATCTGTTATCAGCCATGTCAGGAGGGGAGAGGCCGACTGTAGGACAGGGGAATACAATCTATTACTATCTGTTATCAGCCATGTCAGGAGGGGAGAGGCCGACTGTAGGACAGGGGAATACAATCTATTACTATCTGTTATCAGCCATGTCAGGAGGGGAGAGGCCGACTGTAGGACAGGGGAATACAATCTATTACTATCTGTTATCAGCCATGTCAGGAGGGGAGAGGCCGACTGTAGGACAGGGGAATACAATCTATTACTATCTGTTATCAGCCATGTCAGGAGGGGAGAGGCCGACTGTAGGACAGGGGAATACAATCTATTACTATCTGTTATCAGCCATGTCAGGAGGGGAGAGGCCGACTGTAGGACAGGGGAATACAATCTATTACTATCTGTTATCAGCCATGTCAGGAGAGGAGAGGCCGACTGTAGGACAGGGGAATACAATCTATTACTATCTGTTATCAGCCATGTCAGGAGGGGAGAGGCCGACTGTAGGACAGGGGAATACAATCTATTACTATCTGTTATCAGCCATGTCAGGAGGGGAGAGGCCGACTGTAGGACAGGGGAATACAATCTATTACTATCTGTTATCAGCCATGTCAGGAGGGGAGAGGCCGACTGTAGGACAGGGGAATACAATCTATTACTATCTGTTATCAGCCATGTCAGGAGGGGAGAGGCCGACTGTAGGACAGGGGAATACAATCTATTACTATCTGTTATCAGCCATGTCAGGAGGGGAGAGGCCGACTGTAGGACAGGGGAATACAATCTATTACTATCTGTTATCAGCCATGTCAGGAGGGGAGAGGCCGACTGTAGGACAGGGGAATACAATCTATTACTATCTGTTATCAGCCATGTCAGGAGGGGAGAGGCCGACTGTAGGACAGGGGAATACAATCTATTACTATCTGTTATCAGCCATGTCAGGAGGGGAGAGGCCGACTGTAGGACAGGGGAATACAATCTATTACTATCTGTTATCAGCCATGTCAGGAGGGGAGAGGCCGACTGTAGGACAGGGGAATACAATCTATTACTATCTGTTATCAGCCATGTCAGGAGGGGAGAGGCCGACTGTAGGACAGGGGAATACAATCTATTACTATCTGTTATCAGCCATGTCAGGAGGGGAGAGGCCGACTGTAGGACAGGGGAATACAATCTATTACTATCTGTTATCAGCCATGTCAGGAGGGGAGAGGCCGACTGTAGGACAGGGGAATACAATCTATTACTATCTGTTATCAGCCATGTCAGGAGGGGAGAGGCCGACTGTAGGACAGGGGAATACAATCTATTACTATCTGTTATCAGCCATGTCAGGAGAGGAGAGGCCGACTGTAGGACAGGGGAATACAATCTATTACTATCTGTTATCAGCCATGTCAGGAGGGGAGAGGCCGACTGTAGGACAGGGGAATACAATCTATTACTATCTGTTATCAGCCATGTCAGGAGGGGAGAGGCCGACTGTAGGACAGGGGAATACAATCTATTACTATCTGTTATCAGCCATGTCAGGAGGGGAGAGGCCGACTGTAGGACAGGGGAATACAATCTATTACTATCTGTTATCAGCCATGTCAGGAGGGGAGAGGCCGACTGTAGGACAGGGGAATACAATCTATTACTATCTGTTATCAGCCATGTCAGGAGGGGAGAGGCCGACTGTAGGACAGGGGAATACAATCTATTACTATCTGTTATCAGCCATGTCAGGAGAGGAGAGGCCGACTGTAGGACAGGGGAATACAATCTATTACTATCTGTTATCAGCCATGTCAGGAGGGGAGAGGCCGACTGTAGGACAGGGGAATACAATCTATTACTATCTGTTATCAGCCATGTCAGGAGGGGAGAGGCCGACTGTAGGACAGGGGAATACAATCTATTACTATCTGTTATCAGCCATGTCAGGAGGGGAGAGGCCGACTGTAGGACAGGGGAATACAATCTATTACTATCTGTTATCAGCCATGTCAGGAGGGGAGAGGCCGACTGTAGGACAGGGGAATACAATCTATTACTATCTGTTATCAGCCATGTCAGGAGGGGAGAGGCCGACTGTAGGACAGGGGAATACAATCTATTACTATCTGTTATCAGCCATGTCAGGAGGGGAGAGGCCGACTGTAGGACAGGGGAATACAATCTATTACTATCTGTTATCAGCCATGTCAGGAGGGGAGAGGCCGACTGTAGGACAGGGGAATACAATCTATTACTATCTGTTATCAGCCATGTCAGGAGGGGAGAGGCCGACTGTAGGACAGGGGAATACAATCTATTACTATCTGTTATCAGCCATGTCAGGAGAGGAGAGGCCGACTGTAGGACAGGGGAATACAATCTATTACTATCTGTTATCAGCCATGTCAGGGGGGGAGAGGCCGACTGTAGGACAGGGGAATACAATCTATTACTATCTGTTATCAGCCATGTCAGGAGGGGAGAGGCCGACTGTAGGACAGGGGACTACAATCTATTACTATCTGTTATCAGCCATGTCAGGAGAGGAGAGGCCGACTGTAGGACAGGGGAATACAATCTATTACTATCTGTTATCAGCCATGTCAGGGGGGGAGAGGCCGACTGTAGGACAGGGGAATACAATCTATTACTATCTGTTATCAGCCATGTCAGGAGGGGAGAGGCCGACTGTAGGACAGGGGAATACAATCTATTACTATCTGTTATCAGCCATGTCAGGAGGGGAGAGGCCGACTGTAGGACAGGTGACTACAATCTATTACTATCTGTTATCAGCCATGTCAGGAGGGGAGAGGCCGACTGTAGGACAGGGGAATACAATCTATTACTATCTGTTATCAGCCATGTCAGGAGGGGAGAGGCCGACTGTAGGACAGGGGAATACAATCTATTACTATCTGTTATCAGCCATGTCAGGAGAGGAGAGGCCGACTGTAGGACAGGGGAATACAATCTATTACTATCTGTTATCAGCCATGTCAGGAGAGGAGAGGCCGACTGTAGGACAGGGGAATACAATCTATTACTATCTGTTATCAGCCATGTCAGGAGGGGAGAGGCCGACTGTAGGACAGGGGAATACAATCTATTACTATCTGTTATCAGCCATGTCAGGAGGGGAGAGGCCGACTGTAGGACAGGGGAATACAATCTATTACTATCTGTTATCAGCCATGTCAGGAGGGGAGAGGCCGACTGTAGGACAGGGGAATACAATCTATTACTATCTGTTATCAGCCATGTCAGGAGAGGAGAGGCCGACTGTAGGACAGGGGACTACAATCTATTACTATCTGTTATCAGCCATGTCAGGAGGGGAGAGGCCGACTGTAGGACAGGGGAATACAATCTATTACTATCTGTTATCAGCCATGTCAGGAGAGGAGAGGCCGACTGTAGGACAGGGGAATACAATCTATTACTATCTGTTATCAGCCATGTCAGGAGGGGAGAGGCCGACTGTAGGACAGGGGAATACAATCTATTACTATCTGTTATCAGCCATGTCAGGAGGGGAGAGGCCGACTGTAGGACAGGGGACTACAATCTATTACTATCTGTTATCAGCCATGTCAGGAGGGGAGAGGCCGACTGTAGGACAGGGGAATACAATCTATTACTATCTGTTATCAGCCATGTCAGGGGGGGAGAGGCCGACTGTAGGACAGGGGAATACAATCTATTACTATCTGTTATCAGCCATGTCAGGAGGGGAGAGGCCGACTGTAGGACAGGGGAATACAATCTATTACTATCTGTTATCAGCCATGTCAGGAGGGGAGAGGCCGACTGTAGGACAGGTGAATACAATCTATTACTATCTGTTATCAGCCATGTCAGGAGGGGAGAGGCCGACTGTAGGACAGGGGAATACAATCTATTACTATCTGTTATCAGCCATGTCAGGAGGGGAGAGGCCGACTGTAGGACAGGGGAATACAATCTATTACTATCTGTTATCAGCCATGTCAGGAGGGGAGAGGCCGACTGTAGGACAGGTGAATACAATCTATTACTATCTGTTATCAGCCATGTCAGGAGGGGAGAGGCCGACTGTAGGACAGGGGAATACAATCTATTACTATCTGTTATCAGCCATGTCAGGAGAGGAGAGGCCGACTGTAGGACAGGGGACTACAATCTATTACTATCTGTTATCAGCCATGTCAGGAGGGGAGAGGCCGACTGTAGGACAGGGGAATACAATCTATTACTATCTGTTATCAGCCATGTCAGGAGGGGAGAGGCCGACTGTAGGACAGGGGAATACAATCTATTACTATCTGTTATCAGCCATGTCAGGGGGGGAGAGGCCGACTGTAGGACAGGGGAATACAATCTATTACTATCTGTTATCAGCCATGTCAGGAGAGGAGAGGCCGACTGTAGGACAGGGGAATACAATCTATTACTATCTGTTATCAGCCATGTCAGGAGAGGAGAGGCCGACTGTAGGACAGGGGAATACAATCTATTACTATCTGTTATCAGCCATGTCAGGAGGGGAGAGGCCGACTGTAGGACAGGGGAATACAATCTATTACTATCTGTTATCAGCCATGTCAGGAGGGGAGAGGCCGACTGTAGGACAGGGGAATACAATCTATTACTATCTGTTATCAGCCATGTCAGGAGAGGAGAGGCCAACTGTAGGACAGGGGAATACAATCTATTACTATCTGTTATCAGCCATGTCAGGAGGGGAGAGGCCGACTGTAGGACAGGGTGAATACAATCTATTACTATCTGTTATCAGCCATGTCAGGAGGGGAGAGGCCGACTGTAGGACAGGGGAATACAATCTATTACTATCTGTTATCAGCCATGTCAGGAGGGGAGAGGCCGACTGTAGGACAGGGGAATACAATCTATTACTATCTGTTATCAGCCATGTCAGGAGGGAGGGAGAGGCCGACTGTAGGACAGGGGAATACAATCTATTACTATCTGTTATCAGCCATGTCAGGAGGGGAGAGGCCGACTGTAGGACAGGGGAATACAATCTATTACTATCTGTTATCAGCCATGTCAGGAGGGGAGAGGCCGACTGTAGGACAGGGGAATACAATCTATTACTATCTGTTATCAGCCATGTCAGGAGGGGAGAGGCCGACTGTAGGACAGGGGAATACAATCTATTACTATCTGTTATCAGCCATGTCAGGAGGGGAGAGGCCGACTGTAGGACAGGGGAATACAATCTATTACTATCTGTTATCAGCCATGTCAGGAGGGGAGAGGCCGACTGTAGGACAGGGGAATACAATCTATTACTATCTGTTATCAGCCATGTCAGGAGGGGAGAGGCCGACTGTAGGACAGGGGAATACAATCTATTACTATCTGTTATCAGCCATGTCAGGAGGGGAGAGGCCGACTGTAGGACAGGTGAATACAATCTATTACTATCTGTTATCAGCCATGTCAGGAGGGGAGAGGCCGACTGTAGGACAGGGGAATACAATCTATTACTATCTGTTATCAGCCATGTCAGGAGGGGAGAGGCCGACTGTAGGACAGGGGAATACAATCTATTACTATCTGTTATCAGCCATGTCAGGAGGGGAGAGGCCGACTGTAGGACAGGGGAATACAATCTATTACTATCTGTTATCAGCCATGTCAGGAGGGGAGAGGCCGACTGTAGGACAGGGGAATACAATCTATTACTATCTGTTATCAGCCATGTCAGGAGGGGAGAGGCCGACTGTAGGACAGGGGAATACAATCTATTACTATCTGTTATCAGCCATGTCAGGAGGGGAGAGGCCGACTGTAGGACAGGGGAATACAATCTATTACTATCTGTTATCAGCCATGTCAGGAGGGGAGAGGCCGACTGTAGGACAGGGGAATACAATCTATTACTATCTGTTATCAGCCATGTCAGGAGGGGAGAGGCCGACTGTAGGACAGGGGAATACAATCTATTACTATCTGTTATCAGCCATGTCAGGAGGGGAGAGGCCGACTGTAGGACAGGGGAATACAATCTATTACTATCTGTTATCAGCCATGTCAGGAGGGGAGAGGCCGACTGTAGGACAGGGGAATACAATCTATTACTATCTGTTATCAGCCATGTCAGGAGGGGAGAGGCCGACTGTAGGACAGGGGAATACAATCTATTACTATCTGTTATCAGCCATGTCAGGAGGGGAGAGGCCGACTGTAGGACAGGTGAATACAATCTATTACTATCTGTTATCAGCCATGTCAGGAGGGGAGAGGCCGACTGTAGGACAGGGGAATACAATCTATTACTATCTGTTATCAGCCATGTCAGGAGGGGAGAGGCCGACTGTAGGACAGGGGAATACAATCTATTACTATCTGTTATCAGCCATGTCAGGGGGGGAGAGGCCGACTGTAGGACAGGGGAATACAATCTATTACTATCTGTTATCAGCCATGTCAGGAGGGGAGAGGCCGACTGTAGGACAGGGGAATACAATCTATTACTATCTGTTATCAGCCATGTCAGGAGGGGAGAGGCCGACTGTAGGACAGGGGAATACAATCTATTACTATCTGTTATCAGCCATGTCAGGAGGGGAGAGGCCGACTGTAGGACAGGGGAATACAATCTATTACTATCTGTTATCAGCCATGTCAGGAGGGGAGAGGCCGACTGTAGGACAGGGGAATACAATCTATTACTATCTGTTATCAGCCATGTCAGGAGAGGAGAGGCCGACTGTAGGACAGGGGAATACAATCTATTACTATCTGTTATCAGCCATGTCAGGAGGGGAGAGGCCGACTGTAGGACAGGGGAATACAATCTATTACTATCTGTTATCAGCCATGTCAGGAGGGGAGAGGCCGACTGTAGGACAGGGGAATACAATCTATTACTATCTGTTATCAGCCATGTCAGGAGGGGAGAGGCCGACTGTAGGACAGGGGAATACAATCTATTACTATCTGTTATCAGCCATGTCAGGAGGGGAGAGGCCGACTGTAGGACAGGGGAATACAATCTATTACTATCTGTTATCAGCCATGTCAGGAGGGGAGAGGCCGACTGTAGGACAGGGGAATACAATCTATTACTATCTGTTATCAGCCATGTCAGGAGAGGAGAGGCCGACTGTAGGACAGGTGAATACAATCTATTACTATCTGTTATCAGCCATGTCAGGAGGGGAGAGGCCGACTGTAGGACAGGGGAATACAATCTATTACTATCTGTTATCAGCCATGTCAGGAGGGGAGAGGCCGACTGTAGGACAGGGGAATACAATCTATTACTATCTGTTATCAGCCATGTCAGGAGGGGAGAGGCCGACTGTAGGACAGGGGAATACAATCTATTACTATCTGTTATCAGCCATGTCAGGAGGGGAGAGGCCGACTGTAGGACAGGGGAATACAATCTATTACTATCTGTTATCAGCCATGTCAGGAGGGGAGAGGCCGACTGTAGGACAGGGGAATACAATCTATTACTATCTGTTATCAGCCATGTCAGGAGGGGAGAGGCCGACTGTAGGACAGGGGAATACAATCTATTACTATCTGTTATCAGCCATGTCAGGAGGGGAGAGGCCGACTGTAGGACAGGGGAATACAATCTATTACTATCTGTTATCAGCCATGTCAGGAGGGGAGAGGCCGACTGTAGGACAGGGGAATACAATCTATTACTATCTGTTATCAGCCATGTCAGGAGGGGAGAGGCCGACTGTAGGACAGGGGAATACAATCTATTACTATCTGTTATCAGCCATGTCAGGAGGGGAGAGGCCGACTGTAGGACAGGGGAATACAATCTATTACTATCTGTTATCAGCCATGTCAGGAGAGGAGAGGCCGACTGTAGGACAGGGGAATACAATCTATTACTATCTGTTATCAGCCATGTCAGGAGAGGAGAGGCCGACTGTAGGACAGGTGAATACAATCTATTACTATCTGTTATCAGCCATGTCAGGAGGGGAGAGGCCGACTGTAGGACAGGGGAATACAATCTATTACTATCTGTTATCAGCCATGTCAGGAGGGGAGAGGCCGACTGTAGGACAGGGGAATACAATCTATTACTATCTGTTATCAGCCATGTCAGGAGGGGAGAGGCCGACTGTAGGACAGGGGAATACAATCTATTACTATCTGTTATCAGCCATGTCAGGAGAGGAGAGGCCGACTGTAGGACAGGGGAATACAATCTATTACTATCTGTTATCAGCCATGTCAGGAGAGGAGAGGCCGACTGTAGGACAGGTGAATACAATCTATTACTATCTGTTATCAGCCATGTCAGGAGGGGAGAGGCCGACTGTAGGACAGGGGAATACAATCTATTACTATCTGTTATCAGCCATGTCAGGAGGGGAGAGGCCGACTGTAGGACAGGGGAATACAATCTATTACTATCTGTTATCAGCCATGTCAGGAGAGGAGAGGCCGACTGTAGGACAGGGGAATACAATCTATTACTATCTGTTATCAGCCATGTCAGGAGGGGAGAGGCCGACTGTAGGACAGGGGAATACAATCTATTACTATCTGTTATCAGCCATGTCAGGAGAGGAGAGGCCGACTGTAGGACAGGGGAATACAATCTATTACTATCTGTTATCAGCCATGTCAGGAGGGGAGAGGCCGACTGTAGGACAGGGGAATACAATCTATTACTATCTGTTATCAGCCATGTCAGGAGGGGAGAGGCCGACTGTAGGACAGGGGAATACAATCTATTACTATCTGTTATCAGCCATGTCAGGAGGGGAGAGGCCGACTGTAGGACAGGGGAATACAATCTATTACTATCTGTTATCAGCCATGTCAGGAGGGGAGAGGCCGACTGTAGGACAGGGGAATACAATCTATTACTATCTGTTATCAGCCATGTCAGGAGGGGAGAGGCCGACTGTAGGACAGGGGAATACAATCTATTACTATCTGTTATCAGCCATGTCAGGAGGGGAGAGGCCGACTGTAGGACAGGGGAATACAATCTATTACTATCTGTTATCAGCCATGTCAGGAGGGGAGAGGCCGACTGTAGGACAGGGGAATACAATCTATTACTATCTGTTATCAGCCATGTCAGGAGGGGAGAGGCCGACTGTAGGACAGGGGAATACAATCTATTACTATCTGTTATCAGCCATGTCAGGAGGGGAGAGGCCGACTGTAGGACAGGGGAATACAATCTATTACTATCTGTTATCAGCCATGTCAGGAGAGGAGAGGCCGACTGTAGGACAGGGGAATACAATCTATTACTATCTGTTATCAGCCATGTCAGGAGGGGAGAGGCCGACTGTAGGACAGGGGAATACAATCTATTACTATCTGTTATCAGCCATGTCAGGAGGGGAGAGGCCGACTGTAGGACAGGGGAATACAATCTATTACTATCTGTTATCAGCCATGTCAGGAGGGGAGAGGCCGACTGTAGGACAGGGGAATACAATCTATTACTATCTGTTATCAGCCATGTCAGGAGGGGAGAGGCCGACTGTAGGACAGGGGAATACAATCTATTACTATCTGTTATCAGCCATGTCAGGAGGGGAGAGGCCGACTGTAGGACAGGGGAATACAATCTATTACTATCTGTTATCAGCCACGTCAGGAGGGGAGAGGCCGACTGTAGGACAGGGGACTACAATCTATTACTATCTGTTATCAGCCATGTCAGGAGGGGAGAGGCCGACTGTAGGACAGGGGAATACAATCTATTACTATCTGTTATCAGCCATGTCAGGAGGGGAGAGGCCGACTGTAGGACAGGGGAATACAATCTATTACTATCTGTTATCAGCCATGTCAGGAGAGGAGAGGCCGACTGTAGGACAGGGGAATACAATCTATTACTATCTGTTATCAGCCATGTCAGGAGGGGAGAGGCCGACTGTAGGACAGGGGAATACAATCTATTACTATCTGTTATCAGCCATGTCAGGAGGGGAGAGGCCGACTGTAGGACAGGGGAATACAATCTATTACTATCTGTTATCAGCCATGTCAGGAGGGGAGAGGCCGACTGTAGGACAGGGGAATACAATCTATTACTATCTGTTATCAGCCATGTCAGGAGGGGAGAGGCCGACTGTAGGACAGGGGAATACAATCTATTACTATCTGTTATCAGCCATGTCAGGAGGGGAGAGGCCGACTGTAGGACAGGGGAATACAATCTATTACTATCTGTTATCAGCCATGTCAGGAGGGGAGAGGCCGACTGTAGGACAGGGGAATACAATCTATTACTATCTGTTATCAGCCATGTCAGGAGGGGAGAGGCCGACTGTAGGACAGGGGAATACAATCTATTACTATCTGTTATCAGCCATGTCAGGAGGGGAGAGGCCGACTGTAGGACAGGGGAATACAATCTATTACTATCTGTTATCAGCCATGTCAGGAGGGGAGAGGCCGACTGTAGGACAGGGGAATACAATCTATTACTATCTGTTATCAGCCATGTCAGGAGAGGAGAGGCCGACTGTAGGACAGGGGAATACAATCTATTACTATCTGTTATCAGCCATGTCAGGAGGGGAGAGGCCGACTGTAGGACAGGGGAATACAATCTATTACTATCTGTTATCAGCCATGTCAGGAGGGGAGAGGCCGACTGTAGGACAGGGGAATACAATCTATTACTATCTGTTATCAGCCATGTCAGGAGGGGAGAGGCCGACTGTAGGACAGGGGAATACAATCTATTACTATCTGTTATCAGCCATGTCAGGAGGGGAGAGGCCGACTGTAGGACAGGGGAATACAATCTATTACTATCTGTTATCAGCCATGTCAGGAGGGGAGAGGCCGACTGTAGGACAGGGGAATACAATCTATTACTATCTGTTATCAGCCATGTCAGGAGGGGAGAGGCCGACTGTAGGACAGGGGAATACAATCTATTACTATCTGTTATCAGCCATGTCAGGAGGGGAGAGGCCGACTGTAGGACAGGGGAATACAATCTATTACTATCTGTTATCAGCCATGTCAGGAGGGGAGAGGCCGACTGTAGGACAGGTGAATACAATCTATTACTATCTGTTATCAGCCATGTCAGGAGGGGAGAGGCCGACTGTAGGACAGGGGACTACAATCTATTACTATCTGTTATCAGCCATGTCAGGAGGGGAGAGGCCGACTGTAGGACAGGGGAATACAATCTATTACTATCTGTTATCAGCCATGTCAGGAGGGGAGAGGCCGACTGTAGGACAGGGGAATACAATCTATTACTATCTGTTATCAGCCATGTCAGGAGGGGAGAGGCCGACTGTAGGACAGGGGAATACAATCTATTACTATCTGTTATCAGCCATGTCAGGAGAGGAGAGGCCGACTGTAGGACAGGTGACTACAATCTATTACTATCTGTTATCAGCCATGTCAGGAGGGGAGAGGCCGACTGTAGGACAGGGGAATACAATCTATTACTATCTGTTATCAGCCATGTCAGGAGGGGAGAGGCCGACTGTAGGACAGGGGAATACAATCTATTACTATCTGTTATCAGCCATGTCAGGGGGGGAGAGGCCGACTGTAGGACAGGGGAATACAATCTATTACTATCTGTTATCAGCCATGTCAGGAGGGGAGAGGCCGACTGTAGGACAGGTGAATACAATCTATTACTATCTGTTATCAGCCATGTCAGGAGAGGAGAGGCCGACTGTAGGACAGGGGACTACAATCTATTACTATCTGTTATCAGCCATGTCAGGAGGGGAGAGGCCGACTGTAGGACAGGGGAATACAATCTATTACTATCTGTTATCAGCCATGTCAGGAGGGGAGAGGCCGACTGTAGGACAGGGGAATACAATCTATTACTATCTGTTATCAGCCATGTCAGGAGAGGAGAGGCCGACTGTAGGACAGGGGAATACAATCTATTACTATCTGTTATCAGCCATGTCAGGAGGGGAGAGGCCGACTGTAGGACAGGGGAATACAATCTATTACTATCTGTTATCAGCCATGTCAGGAGGGGAGAGGCCGACTGTAGGACAGGGGAATACAATCTATTACTATCTGTTATCAGCCATGTCAGGAGAGGAGAGGCCGACTGTAGGACAGGGGAATACAATCTATTACTATCTGTTATCAGCCATGTCAGGAGGGGAGAGGCCGACTGTAGGACAGGGGAATACAATCTATTACTATCTGTTATCAGCCATGTCAGGAGGGGAGAGGCCGACTGTAGGACAGGGGAATACAATCTATTACTATCTGTTATCAGCCATGTCAGGAGAGGAGAGGCCGACTGTAGGACAGGGGAATACAATCTATTACTATCTGTTATCAGCCATGTCAGGAGGGGAGAGGCCGACTGTAGGACAGGGGAATACAATCTATTACTATCTGTTATCAGCCATGTCAGGAGGGGAGAGGCCGACTGTAGGACAGGGGAATACAATCTATTACTATCTGTTATCAGCCATGTCAGGAGGGGAGAGGCCGACTGTAGGACAGGGGAATACAATCTATTACTATCTGTTATCAGCCATGTCAGGAGGGGAGAGGCCGACTGTAGGACAGGGGAATACAATCTATTACTATCTGTTATCAGCCATGTCAGGAGGGGAGAGGCCGACTGTAGGACAGGGGAATACAATCTATTACTATCTGTTATCAGCCATGTCAGGAGAGGAGAGGCCGACTGTAGGACAGGGGAATACAATCTATTACTATCTGTTATCAGCCATGTCAGGAGGGGAGAGGCCGACTGTAGGACAGGGGAATACAATCTATTACTATCTGTTATCAGCCATGTCAGGGGGGGAGAGGCCGACTGTAGGACAGGGGAATACAATCTATTACTATCTGTTATCAGCCATGTCAGGAGGGGAGAGGCCGACTGTAGGACAGGGGAATACAATCTATTACTATCTGTTATCAGCCATGTCAGGAGAGGAGAGGCCGACTGTAGGACAGGGGAATACAATCTATTACTATCTGTTATCAGCCATGTCAGGAGAGGAGAGGCCGACTGTAGGACAGGGGAATACAATCTATTACTATCTGTTATCAGCCATGTCAGGAGAGGAGAGGCCGACTGTAGGACAGGTGAATACAATCTATTACTATCTGTTATCAGCCATGTCAGGAGGGGAGAGGCCGACTGTAGGACAGGGGAATACAATCTATTACTATCTGTTATCAGCCATGTCAGGAGGGGAGAGGCCGACTGTAGGACAGGGGAATACAATCTATTACTATCTGTTATCAGCCATGTCAGGAGGGGAGAGGCCGACTGTAGGACAGGGGAATACAATCTATTACTATCTGTTATCAGCCATGTCAGGAGGGGAGAGGCCGACTGTAGGACAGGGGAATACAATCTATTACTATCTGTTATCAGCCATGTCAGGAGGGGAGAGGCCGACTGTAGGACAGGTGAATACAATCTATTACTATCTGTTATCAGCCATGTCAGGAGGGGAGAGGCCGACTGTAGGACAGGGGAATACAATCTATTACTATCTGTTATCAGCCATGTCAGGAGAGGAGAGGCCGACTGTAGGACAGGGGAATACAATCTATTACTATCTGTTATCAGCCATGTCAGGAGAGGAGAGGCCGACTGTAGGACAGGGGAATACAATCTATTACTATCTGTTATCAGCCATGTCAGGAGGGGAGAGGCCGACTGTAGGACAGGGGAATACAATCTATTACTATCTGTTATCAGCCATGTCAGGAGGGGAGAGGCCGACTGTAGGACAGGTGAATACAATCTATTACTATCTGTTATCAGCCATGTCAGGAGGGGAGAGGCCGACTGTAGGACAGGTGAATACAATCTATTACTATCTGTTATCAGCCATGTCAGGAGGGGAGAGGCCGACTGTAGGACAGGGGAATACAATCTATTACTATCTGTTATCAGCCATGTCAGGAGGGGAGAGGCCGACTGTAGGACAGGGGAATACAATCTATTACTATCTGTTATCAGCCATGTCAGGAGAGGAGAGGCCGACTGTAGGACAGGGGAATACAATCTATTACTATCTGTTATCAGCCATGTCAGGAGGGGAGAGGCCGACTGTAGGACAGGGGAATACAATCTATTACTATCTGTTATCAGCCATGTCAGGAGGGGAGAGGCCGACTGTAGGACAGGGGAATACAATCTATTACTATCTGTTATCAGCCATGTCAGGAGGGGAGAGGCCGACTGTAGGACAGGGGAATACAATCTATTACTATCTGTTATCAGCCATGTCAGGAGGGGAGAGGCCGACTGTAGGACAGGGGAATACAATCTATTACTATCTGTTATCAGCCATGTCAGGAGAGGAGAGGCCGACTGTAGGACAGGGGAATACAATCTATTACTATCTGTTATCAGCCATGTCAGGAGAGGAGAGGCCGACTGTAGGACAGGGGAATACAATCTATTACTATCTGTTATCAGCCATGTCAGGAGGGGAGAGGCCGACTGTAGGACAGGGGAATACAATCTATTACTATCTGTTATCAGCCATGTCAGGAGGGGAGAGGCCGACTGTAGGACAGGGGAATACAATCTATTACTATCTGTTATCAGCCATGTCAGGAGGGGAGAGGCCGACTGTAGGACAGGGGAATACAATCTATTACTATCTGTTATCAGCCATGTCAGGAGGGGAGAGGCCGACTGTAGGACAGGGGAATACAATCTATTACTATCTGTTATCAGCCATGTCAGGAGGGGAGAGGCCGACTGTAGGACAGGGGAATACAATCTATTACTATCTGTTATCAGCCATGTCAGGAGGGGAGAGGCCGACTGTAGGACAGGGGAATACAATCTATTACTATCTGTTATCAGCCATGTCAGGAGGGGAGAGGCCGACTGTAGGACAGGGGAATACAATCTATTACTATCTGTTATCAGCCATGTCAGGAGGGGAGAGGCCGACTGTAGGACAGGTGAATACAATCTATTACTATCTGTTATCAGCCATGTCAGGAGAGGAGAGGCCGACTGTAGGACAGGGGAATACAATCTATTACTATCTGTTATCAGCCATGTCAGGGGGGGAGAGGCCGACTGTAGGACAGGGGAATACAATCTATTACTATCTGTTATCAGCCATGTCAGGAGGGGAGAGGCCGACTGTAGGACAGGGGACTACAATCTATTACTATCTGTTATCAGCCATGTCAGGAGAGGAGAGGCCGACTGTAGGACAGGGGAATACAATCTATTACTATCTGTTATCAGCCATGTCAGGAGGGGAGAGGCCGACTGTAGGACAGGGGAATACAATCTATTACTATCTGTTATCAGCCATGTCAGGAGGGGAGAGGCCGACTGTAGGACAGGGGAATACAATCTATTACTATCTGTTATCAGCCATGTCAGGAGGGGAGAGGCCGACTGTAGGACAGGTGAATACAATCTATTACTATCTGTTATCAGCCATGTCAGGAGGGGAGAGGCCGACTGTAGGACAGGGGAATACAATCTATTACTATCTGTTATCAGCCATGTCAGGAGGGGAGAGGCCGACTGTAGGACAGGGGAATACAATCTATTACTATCTGTTATCAGCCATGTCAGGAGAGGAGAGGCCGACTGTAGGACAGGGGAATACAATCTATTACTATCTGTTATCAGCCATGTCAGGAGGGGAGAGGCCGACTGTAGGACAGGGGAATACAATCTATTACTATCTGTTATCAGCCATGTCAGGAGGGGAGAGGCCGACTGTAGGACAGGGGAATACAATCTATTACTATCTGTTATCAGCCATGTCAGGAGGGGAGAGGCCGACTGTAGGACAGGGGAATACAATCTATTACTATCTGTTATCAGCCATGTCAGGAGGGGAGAGGCCGACTGTAGGACAGGGGAATACAATCTATTACTATCTGTTATCAGCCATGTCAGGAGGGGAGAGGCCGACTGTAGGACAGGGGAATACAATCTATTACTATCTGTTATCAGCCATGTCAGGAGGGGAGAGGCCGACTGTAGGACAGGGGAATACAATCTATTACTATCTGTTATCAGCCATGTCAGGAGAGGAGAGGCCGACTGTAGGACAGGGGAATACAATCTATTACTATCTGTTATCAGCCATGTCAGGGGGGGAGAGGCCGACTGTAGGACAGGGGAATACAATCTATTACTATCTGTTATCAGCCATGTCAGGAGGGGAGAGGCCGACTGTAGGACAGGGGAATACAATCTATTACTATCTGTTATCAGCCATGTCAGGAGAGGAGAGGCCGACTGTAGGACAGGGGAATACAATCTATTACTATCTGTTATCAGCCATGTCAGGAGGGGAGAGGCCGACTGTAGGACAGGGGAATACAATCTATTACTATCTGTTATCAGCCATGTCAGGAGGGGAGAGGCCGACTGTAGGACAGGGGGATACAATCTATTACTATCTGTTATCAGCCATGTCAGGAGGGGAGAGGCCGACTGTAGGACAGGTGACTACAATCTATTACTATCTGTTATCAGCCATGTCAGGAGGGGAGAGGCCGACTGTAGGACAGGGGAATACAATCTATTACTATCTGTTATCAGCCATGTCAGGAGGGGAGAGGCCGACTGTAGGACAGGGGGATACAATCTATTACTATCTGTTATCAGCCATGTCAGGAGGGGAGAGGCCGACTGTAGGACAGGTGAATACAATCTATTACTATCTGTTATCAGCCATGTCAGGAGGGGAGAGGCCGACTGTAGGACAGGGGAATACAATCTATTACTATCTGTTATCAGCCATGTCAGGAGGGGAGAGGCCGACTGTAGGACAGGGGAATACAATCTATTACTATCTGTTATCAGCCATGTCAGGAGGGGAGAGGCCGACTGTAGGACAGGGGAATACAATCTATTACTATCTGTTATCAGCCATGTCAGGAGGGGAGAGGCCGACTGTAGGACAGGGGAATACAATCTATTACTATCTGTTATCAGCCATGTCAGGGGGGGAGAGGCCGACTGTAGGACAGGGGAATACAATCTATTACTATCTGTTATCAGCCATGTCAGGAGGGGAGAGGCCGACTGTAGGACAGGTGAATACAATCTATTACTATCTGTTATCAGCCATGTCAGGAGGGGAGAGGGCGACTGTAGGACAGGTGAATACAATCTATTACTATCTGTTATCAGCCATGTCAGGAGGGGAGAGGCCGACTGTAGGACAGGGGAATACAATCTATTACTATCTGTTATCAGCCATGTCAGGAGGGGAGAGGCCGACTGTAGGACAGGGGAATACAATCTATTACTATCTGTTATCAGCCATGTCAGGAGAGGAGAGGCCGACTGTAGGACAGGGGACTACAATCTATTACTATCTGTTATCAGCCATGTCAGGAGGGGAGAGGCCGACTGTAGGACAGGGGAATACAATCTATTACTATCTGTTATCAGCCATGTCAGGAGGGGAGAGGCCGACTGTAGGACAGGTGAATACAATCTATTACTATCTGTTATCAGCCATGTCAGGAGAGGAGAGGCCGACTGTAGGACAGGGGAATACAATCTATTACTATCTGTTATCAGCCATGTCAGGAAGGAGGGGAGAGGCCGACTGTAGGACAGGGGAATACAATCTATTACTATCTGTTATCAGCCATGTCAGGAGGGGAGAGGCCGACTGTAGGACAGGTGAATACAATCTATTACTATCTGTTATCAGCCATGTCAGGAGGGGGAGAGGCCGACTGTAGGACAGGGGAATACAATCTATTACTATCTGTTATCAGCCATGTCAGGAGGGGAGAGGCCGACTGTAGGACAGGGGAATACAATCTATTACTATCTGTTATCAGCCATGTCAGGAGGGGAGAGGCCGACTGTAGGACAGGTGAATACAATCTATTACTATCTGTTATCAGCCATGTCAGGAGGGGAGAGGCCGACTGTAGGACAGGGGAATACAATCTATTACTATCTGTTATCAGCCATGTCAGGAGGGGAGAGGCCGACTGTAGGACAGGGGAATACAATCTATTACTATCTGTTATCAGCCATGTCAGGAGGGGAGAGGCCGACTGTAGGACAGGTGACTACAATCTATTACTATCTGTTATCAGCCATGTCAGGAGGGGAGAGGCCGACTGTAGGACAGGGGAATACAATCTATTACTATCTGTTATCAGCCATGTCAGGAGAGGAGAGGCCGACTGTAGGACAGGGGAATACAATCTATTACTATCTGTTATCAGCCATGTCAGGAGGGGAGAGGCCGACTGTAGGACAGGGGAATACAATCTATTACTATCTGTTATCAGCCATGTCAGGAGGGGAGAGGCCGACTGTAGGACAGGGGAATACAATCTATTACTATCTGTTATCAGCCATGTCAGGAGGGGAGAGGCCGACTGTAGGACAGGGGAATACAATCTATTACTATCTGTTATCAGCCATGTCAGGAGGGGAGAGGCCGACTGTAGGACAGGGGAATACAATCTATTACTATCTGTTATCAGCCATGTCAGGAGGGGAGAGGCCGACTGTAGGACAGGGGAATACAATCTATTACTATCTGTTATCAGCCATGTCAGGAGGGGAGAGGCCGACTGTAGGACAGGTGAATACAATCTATTACTATCTGTTATCAGCCATGTCAGGAGAGGAGAGGCCGACTGTAGGACAGGGGAATACAATCTATTACTATCTGTTATCAGCCATGTCAGGAGAGGAGAGGCCGACTGTAGGACAGGGGAATACAATCTATTACTATCTGTTATCAGCCATGTCAGGAGGGGAGAGGCCGACTGTAGGACAGGGGAATACAATCTATTACTATCTGTTATCAGCCATGTCAGGAGGGGAGAGGCCGACTGTAGGACAGGTGAATACAATCTATTACTATCTGTTATCAGCCATGTCAGGAGGGGAGAGGCCGACTGTAGGACAGGGGAATACAATCTATTACTATCTGTTATCAGCCATGTCAGGAGGGGAGAGGCCGACTGTAGGACAGGGGAATACAATCTATTACTATCTGTTATCAGCCATGTCAGGAGGGGAGAGGCCGACTGTAGGACAGGTGAATACAATCTATTACTATCTGTTATCAGCCATGTCAGGAGGGGAGAGGCCGACTGTAGGACAGGGGAATACAATCTATTACTATCTGTTATCAGCCATGTCAGGAGGGGAGAGGCCGACTGTAGGACAGGGGAATACAATCTATTACTATCTGTTATCAGCCATGTCAGGAGGGGAGAGGCCGACTGTAGGACAGGTGAATACAATCTATTACTATCTGTTATCAGCCATGTCAGGAGGGGAGAGGCCGACTGTAGGACAGGGGAATACAATCTATTACTATCTGTTATCAGCCATGTCAGGAGGGGAGAGGCCGACTGTAGGACAGGTGAATACAATCTATTACTATCTGTTATCAGCCATGTCAGGAGGGGAGAGGCCGACTGTAGGACAGGGGAATACAATCTATTACTATCTGTTATCAGCCATGTCAGGAGGGGAGAGGCCGACTGTAGGACAGGGGAATACAATCTATTACTATCTGTTATCAGCCATGTCAGGAGGGGAGAGGCCGACTGTAGGACAGGGGAATACAATCTATTACTATCTGTTATCAGCCATGTCAGGAGGGGAGAGGCCGACTGTAGGACAGGGGAATACAATCTATTACTATCTGTTATCAGCCATGTCAGGAGGGGAGAGGCCGACTGTAGGACAGGTGAATACAATCTATTACTATCTGTTATCAGCCATGTCAGGAGGGGAGAGGCCGACTGTAGGACAGGTGAATACAATCTATTACTATCTGTTATCAGCCATGTCAGGAGGGGAGAGGCCGACTGTAGGACAGGGGAATACAATCTATTACTATCTGTTATCAGCCATGTCAGGAGGGGAGAGGCCGACTGTAGGACAGGGGAATACAATCTATTACTATCTGTTATCAGCCATGTCAGGAGGGGAGAGGCCGACTGTAGGACAGGGGAATACAATCTATTACTATCTGTTATCAGCCATGTCAGGAGAGGAGAGGCCGACTGTAGGACAGGTGAATACAATCTATTACTATCTGTTATCAGCCATGTCAGGAGGGGAGAGGCCGACTGTAGGACAGGGGAATACAATCTATTACTATCTGTTATCAGCCATGTCAGGAGGGGAGAGGCCGACTGTAGGACAGGGGAATACAATCTATTACTATCTGTTATCAGCCATGTCAGGAGAGGAGAGGCCGACTGTAGGACAGGTGAATACAATCTATTACTATCTGTTATCAGCCATGTCAGGAGGGGAGAGGCCGACTGTAGGACAGGGGAATACAATCTATTACTATCTGTTATCAGCCATGTCAGGAGGGGAGAGGCCGACTGTAGGACAGGTGAATACAATCTATTACTATCTGTTATCAGCCATGTCAGGAGGGGAGAGGCCGACTGTAGGACAGGGGAATACAATCTATTACTATCTGTTATCAGCCATGTCAGGAGGGGAGAGGCCGACTGTAGGACAGGGGAACTACAATCTATTACTATCTGTTATCAGCCATGTCAGGAGGGGAGAGGCCGACTGTAGGACAGGGGAATACAATCTATTACTATCTGTTATCAGCCATGTCAGGAGAGGAGAGGCCGACTGTAGGACAGGGGAATACAATCTATTACTATCTGTTATCAGCCATGTCAGGAGGGGAGAGGCCGACTGTAGGACAGGGGAATACAATCTATTACTATCTGTTATCAGCCATGTCAGGAGGGGAGAGGCCGACTGTAGGACAGGGGAATACAATCTATTACTATCTGTTATCAGCCATGTCAGGAGGGGAGAGGCCGACTGTAGGACAGGGGAATACAATCTATTACTATCTGTTATCAGCCATGTCAGGAGAGGAGAGGCCGACTGTAGGACAGGTGAATACAATCTATTACTATCTGTTATCAGCCATGTCAGGAGGGGAGAGGCCGACTGTAGGACAGGGGAATACAATCTATTACTATCTGTTATCAGCCATGTCAGGAGGGGAGAGGCCGACTGTAGGACAGGGGAATACAATCTATTACTATCTGTTATCAGCCATGTCAGGAGGGGAGAGGCCGACTGTAGGACAGGTGAATACAATCTATTACTATCTGTTATCAGCCATGTCAGGAGGGGAGAGGCCGACTGTAGGACAGGGGAATACAATCTATTACTATCTGTTATCAGCCATGTCAGGAGAGGAGAGGCCGACTGTAGGACAGGGGAATACAATCTATTACTATCTGTTATCAGCCATGTCAGGAGGGGAGAGGCCGACTGTAGGACAGGGGAATACAATCTATTACTATCTGTTATCAGCCATGTCAGGAGGGGAGAGGCCGACTGTAGGACAGGGGACTACAATCTATTACTATCTGTTATCAGCCATGTCAGGAGAGGAGAGGCCGACTGTAGGACAGGGGAATACAATCTATTACTATCTGTTATCAGCCATGTCAGGGGGGGAGAGGCCGACTGTAGGACAGGGGAATACAATCTATTACTATCTGTTATCAGCCATGTCAGGAGGGGAGAGGCCGACTGTAGGACAGGGGGATACAATCTATTACTATCTGTTATCAGCCATGTCAGGAGGGGAGAGGCCGACTGTAGGACAGGTGACTACAATCTATTACTATCTGTTATCAGCCATGTCAGGAGGGGAGAGGCCGACTGTAGGACAGGGGAATACAATCTATTACTATCTGTTATCAGCCATGTCAGGAGGGGAGAGGCCGACTGTAGGACAGGGGGATACAATCTATTACTATCTGTTATCAGCCATGTCAGGAGGGGAGAGGCCGACTGTAGGACAGGGGAATACAATCTATTACTATCTGTTATCAGCCATGTCAGGAGGGGAGAGGCCGACTGTAGGACAGGGGAATACAATCTATTACTATCTGTTATCAGCCATGTCAGGAGGGGAGAGGCCGACTGTAGGACAGGTGAATACAATCTATTACTATCTGTTATCAGCCATGTCAGGAGGGGAGAGGCCGACTGTAGGACAGGGGAATACAATCTATTACTATCTGTTATCAGCCATGTCAGGAGGGGAGAGGCCGACTGTAGGACAGGGGAATACAATCTATTACTATCTGTTATCAGCCATGTCAGGAGGGGAGAGGCCGACTGTAGGACAGGGGAATACAATCTATTACTATCTGTTATCAGCCATGTCAGGAGAGGAGAGGCCGACTGTAGGACAGGGGAATACAATCTATTACTATCTGTTATCAGCCATGTCAGGAGGGGAGAGGCCGACTGTAGGACAGGGGAATACAATCTATTACTATCTGTTATCAGCCATGTCAGGAGGGGAGAGGCCGACTGTAGGACAGGGGAATACAATCTATTACTATCTGTTATCAGCCATGTCAGGAGGGGAGAGGCCGACTGTAGGACAGGGGAATACAATCTATTACTATCTGTTATCAGCCATGTCAGGAGAGGAGAGGCCGACTGTAGGACAGGGGAATACAATCTATTACTATCTGTTATCAGCCATGTCAGGAGGGGAGAGGCCGACTGTAGGACAGGGGAATACAATCTATTACTATCTGTTATCAGCCATGTCAGGAGAGGAGAGGCCGACTGTAGGACAGGGGAATACAATCTATTACTATCTGTTATCAGCCATGTCAGGAGGGGAGAGGCCGACTGTAGGACAGGGGAATACAATCTATTACTATCTGTTATCAGCCATGTCAGGAGGGGAGAGGCCGACTGTAGGACAGGGGAATACAATCTATTACTATGTGTTATCAGCCATGTCAGGAGGGGAGAGGCCGACTGTAGGACAGGGGAATACAATCTATTACTATCTGTTATCAGCCATGTCAGGGGGGGAGAGGCCGACTGTAGGACAGGGGAATACAATCTATTACTATCTGTTATCAGCCATGTCAGGAGGGGAGAGGCCGACTGTAGGACAGGGGAATACAATCTATTACTATCTGTTATCAGCCATGTCAGGAGGGGAGAGGCCGACTGTAGGACAGGTGACTACAATCTATTACTATCTGTTATCAGCCATGTCAGGAGGGGAGAGGCCGACTGTAGGACAGGGGAATACAATCTATTACTATCTGTTATCAGCCATGTCAGGAGGGGAGAGGCCGACTGTAGGACAGGGGAATACAATCTATTACTATCTGTTATCAGCCATGTCAGGAGGGGAGAGGCCGACTGTAGGACAGGTGAATACAATCTATTACTATCTGTTATCAGCCATGTCAGGAGGGGAGAGGCCGACTGTAGGACAGGGGAATACAATCTATTACTATCTGTTATCAGCCATGTCAGGAGGGGAGAGGCCGACTGTAGGACAGGGGAATACAATCTATTACTATCTGTTATCAGCCATGTCAGGAGGGGAGAGGCCGACTGTAGGACAGGGGAATACAATCTATTACTATCTGTTATCAGCCATGTCAGGAGGGGAGAGGCCGACTGTAGGACAGGGGAATACAATCTATTACTATCTGTTATCAGCCATGTCAGGGAGGGGGGAGAGGCCGACTGTAGGACAGGGGAATACAATCTATTACTATCTGTTATCAGCCATGTCAGGAGGGGAGAGGCCGACTGTAGGACAGGGGAATACAATCTATTACTATCTGTTATCAGCCATGTCAGGAGAGGAGAGGCCGACTGTAGGACAGGTGAATACAATCTATTACTATCTGTTATCAGCCATGTCAGGAGGGGAGAGGCCGACTGTAGGACAGGGGAATACAATCTATTACTATCTGTTATCAGCCATGTCAGGAGGGGAGAGGCCGACTGTAGGACAGGGGAATACAATCTATTACTATCTGTTATCAGCCATGTCAGGAGGGGAGAGGCCGACTGTAGGACAGGGGAATACAATCTATTACTATCTGTTATCAGCCATGTCAGGAGGGGAGAGGCCGACTGTAGGACAGGGGAATACAATCTATTACTATCTGTTATCAGCCATGTCAGGAGGGGAGAGGCCGACTGTAGGACAGGTGAATACAATCTATTACTATCTGTTATCAGCCATGTCAGGAGAGGAGAGGCCGACTGTAGGACAGGGGAATACAATCTATTACTATCTGTTATCAGCCATGTCAGGAGGGGAGAGGCCGACTGTAGGACAGGGGAATACAATCTATTACTATCTGTTATCAGCCATGTCAGGAGGGGAGAGGCCGACTGTAGGACAGGGGAATACAATCTATTACTATCTGTTATCAGCCATGTCAGGAGGGGAGAGGCCGACTGTAGGACAGGGGAATACAATCTATTACTATCTGTTATCAGCCATGTCAGGAGGGGAGAGGCCGACTGTAGGACAGGGGAATACAATCTATTACTATCTGTTATCAGCCATGTCAGGAGGGGAGAGGCCGACTGTAGGACAGGGGAATACAATCTATTACTATCTGTTATCAGCCATGTCAGGAGGGGAGAGGCCGACTGTAGGACAGGGGAATACAATCTATTACTATCTGTTATCAGCCATGTCAGGAGGGGAGAGGCCGACTGTAGGACAGGGGAATACAATCTATTACTATCTGTTATCAGCCATGTCAGGAGGGGAGAGGCCGACTGTAGGACAGGGGAATACAATCTATTACTATCTGTTATCAGCCATGTCAGGAGAGGAGAGGCCGACTGTAGGACAGGGGAATACAATCTATTACTATCTGTTATCAGCCATGTCAGGAGAGGAGAGGCCGACTGTAGGACAGGGGAATACAATCTATTACTATCTGTTATCAGCCATGTCAGGAGGGGAGAGGCCGACTGTAGGACAGGGGAATACAATCTATTACTATCTGTTATCAGCCATGTCAGGAGAGGGAGAGGCCGACTGTAGGACAGGGGAATACAATCTATTACTATCTGTTATCAGCCATGTCAGGAGAGGAGAGGCCGACTGTAGGACAGGGGAATACAATCTATTACTATCTGTTATCAGCCATGTCAGGAGGGGAGAGGCCGACTGTAGGACAGGGGAATACAATCTATTACTATCTGTTATCAGCCATGTCAGGAGGGGAGAGGCCGACTGTAGGACAGGGGAATACAATCTATTACTATCTGTTATCAGCCATGTCAGGAGGGGAGAGGCCGACTGTAGGACAGGGGAATACAATCTATTACTATCTGTTATCAGCCATGTCAGGAGAGGAGAGGCCGACTGTAGGACAGGGGAATACAATCTATTACTATCTGTTATCAGCCATGTCAGGAGGGGAGAGGCCGACTGTAGGACAGGGGAATACAATCTATTACTATCTGTTATCAGCCATGTCAGGAGGGGAGAGGCCGACTGTAGGACAGGGGAATACAATCTATTACTATCTGTTATCAGCCATGTCAGGAGGAGGAGAGGCCGACTGTAGGACAGGTGAATACAATCTATTACTATCTGTTATCAGCCATGTCAGGAGGGGAGAGGCCGACTGTAGGACAGGGGAATACAATCTATTACTATCTGTTATCAGCCATGTCAGGAGGGGAGAGGCCGACTGTAGGACACGGGGAATACAATCTATTACTATCTGTTATCAGCCATGTCAGGAGGGGAGAGGCCGACTGTAGGACAGGGGAATACAATCTATTACTATCTGTTATCAGCCATGTCAGGAGGGGAGAGGCCGACTGTAGGACAGGGGAATACAATCTATTACTATCTGTTATCAGCCATGTCAGGAGGGGAGAGGCCGACTGTAGGACAGGGGAATACAATCTATTACTATCTGTTATCAGCCATGTCAGGAGGGGAGAGGCCGACTGTAGGACAGGGTGAATACAATCTATTACTATCTGTTATCAGCCATGTCAGGAGGGGAGAGGCCGACTGTAGGACAGGGGAATACAATCTATTACTATCTGTTATCAGCCATGTCAGGAGAGGAGAGGCCGACTGTAGGACAGGGGAATACAATCTATTACTATCTGTTATCAGCCATGTCAGGAGGGGAGAGGCCGACTGTAGGACAGGGGAATACAATCTATTACTATCTGTTATCAGCCATGTCAGGAGGGGAGAGGCCGACTGTAGGACAGGGGAATACAATCTATTACTATCTGTTATCAGCCATGTCAGGAGGGGAGAGGCCGACTGTAGGACAGGGGAATACAATCTATTACTATCTGTTATCAGCCATGTCAGGAGGGGAGAGGCCGACTGTAGGACAGGGGAATACAATCTATTACTATCTGTTATCAGCCATGTCAGGAGAGGAGAGGCCGACTGTAGGACAGGGGAATACAATCTATTACTATCTGTTATCAGCCATGTCAGGAGGGGAGAGGCCGACTGTAGGACAGGGGAATACAATCTATTACTATCTGTTATCAGCCATGTCAGGAGAGGAGAGGCCGACTGTAGGACAGGGGAATACAATCTATTACTATCTGTTATCAGCCATGTCAGGAGGGGAGAGGCCGACTGTAGGACAGGGGAATACAATCTATTACTATCTGTTATCAGCCATGTCAGGAGGGGAGAGGCCGACTGTAGGACAGGGGAATACAATCTATTACTATCTGTTATCAGCCATGTCAGGAGAGGAGAGGCCGACTGTAGGACAGGTGAATACAATCTATTACTATCTGTTATCAGCCATGTCAGGAGGGGAGAGGCCGACTGTAGGACAGGGGAATACAATCTATTACTATCTGTTATCAGCCATGTCAGGAGGGGAGAGGCCGACTGTAGGACAGGGGAATACAATCTATTACTATCTGTTATCAGCCATGTCAGGAGAGGAGAGGCCGACTGTAGGACAGGGGAATACAATCTATTACTATCTGTTATCAGCCATGTCAGGAGGGGGAGAGGCCGACTGTAGGACAGGGGAATACAATCTATTACTATCTGTTATCAGCCATGTCAGGAGGGGAGAGGCCGACTGTAGGACAGGGGAATACAATCTATTACTATCTGTTATCAGCCATGTCAGGAGGGGAGAGGCCGACTGTAGGACAGGGGAATACAATCTATTACTATCTGTTATCAGCCATGTCAGGAGGGGAGAGGCCGACTGTAGGACAGGGGAATACAATCTATTACTATCTGTTATCAGCCATGTCAGGAGAGGAGAGGCCGACTGTAGGACAGGGGAATACAATCTATTACTATCTGTTATCAGCCATGTCAGGAGAGGAGAGGCCGACTGTAGGACAGGGGAATACAATCTATTACTATCTGTTATCAGCCATGTCAGGAGGGGAGAGGCCGACTGTAGGACAGGGGAATACAATCTATTACTATCTGTTATCAGCCATGTCAGGAGGGGAGAGGCCGACTGTAGGACAGGGGAATACAATCTATTACTATCTGTTATCAGCCATGTCAGGAGGGGAGAGGCCGACTGTAGGACAGGGGAATACAATCTATTACTATCTGTTATCAGCCATGTCAGGAGGGGAGAGGCCGACTGTAGGACAGGTGAATACAATCTATTACTATCTGTTATCAGCCATGTCAGGAGGGGAGAGGCCGACTGTAGGACAGGGGACTACAATCTATTACTATCTGTTATCAGCCATGTCAGGAGGGGAGAGGCCGACTGTAGGACAGGGGAATACAATCTATTACTATCTGTTATCAGCCATGTCAGGAGGGGAGAGGCCGACTGTAGGACAGGGGAATACAATCTATTACTATCTGTTATCAGCCATGTCAGGAGGGGAGAGGCCGACTGTAGGACAGGGGAATACAATCTATTACTATCTGTTATCAGCCATGTCAGGAGGGGAGAGGCCGACTGTAGGACAGGGGAATACAATCTATTACTATCTGTTATCAGCCATGTCAGGAGGGGAGAGGCCGACTGTAGGACAGGGGAATACAATCTATTACTATCTGTTATCAGCCATGTCAGGAGGGGAGAGGCCGACTGTAGGACAGGGGAATACAATCTATTACTATCTGTTATCAGCCATGTCAGGAGAGGGGGGAGAGGCCGACTGTAGGACAGGGGAATACAATCTATTACTATCTGTTATCAGCCATGTCAGGGGGGGAGAGGCCGACTGTAGGACAGGGGAATACAATCTATTACTATCTGTTATCAGCCATGTCAGGAGGGGAGAGGCCGACTGTAGGACAGGGGAATACAATCTATTACTATCTGTTATCAGCCATGTCAGGAGGGGAGAGGCCGACTGTAGGACAGGGGAATACAATCTATTACTATCTGTTATCAGCCATGTCAGGAGGGGAGAGGCCGACTGTAGGACAGGGGAATACAATCTATTACTATCTGTTATCAGCCATGTCAGGAGGGGAGAGGCCGACTGTAGGACAGGGGAATACAATCTATTACTATCTGTTATCAGCCATGTCAGGGAGGGGAGAGGCCGACTGTAGGACAGGTGAATACAATCTATTACTATCTGTTATCAGCCATGTCAGGAGGGGAGAGGCCGACTGTAGGACAGGGGAATACAATCTATTACTATCTGTTATCAGCCATGTCAGGAGGGGAGAGGCCGACTGTAGGACAGGGGAATACAATCTATTACTATCTGTTATCAGCCATGTCAGGAGGGGAGAGGCCGACTGTAGGACAGGGGAATACAATCTATTACTATCTGTTATCAGCCATGTCAGGAGGGGAGAGGCCGACTGTAGGACAGGGGAATACAATCTATTACTATCTGTTATCAGCCATGTCAGGGGGGGAGAGGCCGACTGTAGGACAGGGGAATACAATCTATTACTATCTGTTATCAGCCATGTCAGGAGAGGAGAGGCCGACTGTAGGACAGGGGAATACAATCTATTACTATCTGTTATCAGCCATGTCAGGAGGGGAGAGGCCGACTGTAGGACAGGGGAATACAATCTATTACTATCTGTTATCAGCCATGTCAGGAGGGGAGAGGCCGACTGTAGGACAGGGGAATACAATCTATTACTATCTGTTATCAGCCATGTCAGGAGAGGAGAGGCCGACTGTAGGACAGGGGAATACAATCTATTACTATCTGTTATCAGCCATGTCAGGGAGGGGGGAGAGGCCGACTGTAGGACAGGGGAATACAATCTATTACTATCTGTTATCAGCCATGTCAGGAGGGGAGAGGCCGACTGTAGGACAGGGGAATACAATCTATTACTATCTGTTATCAGCCACGTCAGGAGGGGAGAGGCCGACTGTAGGACAGGGGAATACAATCTATTACTATCTGTTATCAGCCATGTCAGGAGGGGAGAGGCCGACTGTAGGACAGGGGAATACAATCTATTACTATCTGTTATCAGCCATGTCAGGAGGGGAGAGGCCGACTGTAGGACAGGGGAATACAATCTATTACTATCTGTTATCAGCCATGTCAGGAGGGGAGAGGCCGACTGTAGGACAGGGGTGAATACAATCTATTACTATCTGTTATCAGCCATGTCAGGAGGGGAGAGGCCGACTGTAGGACAGGGGAATACAATCTATTACTATCTGTTATCAGCCATGTCAGGAGGGGAGAGGCCGACTGTAGGACAGGGGAATACAATCTATTACTATCTGTTATCAGCCATGTCAGGAGGGGAGAGGCCGACTGTAGGACAGGTGAATACAATCTATTACTATCTGTTATCAGCCATGTCAGGAGGGGAGAGGCCGACTGTAGGACAGGGGAATACAATCTATTACTATCTGTTATCAGCCATGTCAGGAGGGGAGAGGCCGACTGTAGGACAGGGGAATACAATCTATTACTATCTGTTATCAGCCATGTCAGGAGGGGAGAGGCCGACTGTAGGACAGGGGAATACAATCTATTACTATCTGTTATCAGCCATGTCAGGAGGGGAGAGGCCGACTGTAGGACAGGGGAATACAATCTATTACTATCTGTTATCAGCCATGTCAGGAGGGGAGAGGCCGACTGTAGGACAGGGGAATACAATCTATTACTATCTGTTATCAGCCATGTCAGGAGGGGAGAGGCCGACTGTAGGACAGGGGAATACAATCTATTACTATCTGTTATCAGCCATGTCAGGAGGGGAGAGGCCGACTGTAGGACAGGGGAATACAATCTATTACTATCTGTTATCAGCCATGTCAGGAGGGGAGAGGCCGACTGTAGGACAGGTGAATACAATCTATTACTATCTGTTATCAGCCATGTCAGGAGGGGAGAGGCCGACTGTAGGACAGGGGAATACAATCTATTACTATCTGTTATCAGCCATGTCAGGAGGGGAGAGGCCGACTGTAGGACAGGGGAATACAATCTATTACTATCTGTTATCAGCCATGTCAGGAGGGAGAGAGGCCGACTGTAGGACAGGGGAATACAATCTATTACTATCTGTTATCAGCCATGTCAGGAGGGGAGAGGCCGACTGTAGGACAGGGGAATACAATCTATTACTATCTGTTATCAGCCATGTCAGGGGGGGAGAGGCCGACTGTAGGACAGGGGAATACAATCTATTACTATCTGTTATCAGCCATGTCAGGAGAGGAGAGGCCGACTGTAGGACAGGGGAATACAATCTATTACTATCTGTTATCAGCCATGTCAGGGAGGGGAGAGGCCGACTGTAGGACAGGGGAATACAATCTATTACTATCTGTTATCAGCCATGTCAGGAGGGGAGAGGCCGACTGTAGGACAGGGGAATACAATCTATTACTATCTGTTATCAGCCATGTCAGGAGGGGAGAGGCCGACTGTAGGACAGGGGAATACAATCTATTACTATCTGTTATCAGCCATGTCAGGAGGGGAGAGGCCGACTGTAGGACAGGGGAATACAATCTATTACTATCTGTTATCAGCCATGTCAGGAGGGGAGAGGCCGACTGTAGGACAGGGGAATACAATCTATTACTATCTGTTATCAGCCATGTCAGGAGGGGAGAGGCCGACTGTAGGACAGGTGAATACAATCTATTACTATCTGTTATCAGCCATGTCAGGAGGGGAGAGGCCGACTGTAGGACAGGTGAATACAATCTATTACTATCTGTTATCAGCCATGTCAGGAGGGGAGAGGCCGACTGTAGGACAGGGGAATACAATCTATTACTATCTGTTATCAGCCATGTCAGGAGGGGAGAGGCCGACTGTAGGACAGGGGAATACAATCTATTACTATCTGTTATCAGCCATGTCAGGAGGGGAGAGGCCGACTGTAGGACAGGGGAATACAATCTATTACTATCTGTTATCAGCCATGTCAGGAGGGGAGAGGCCGACTGTAGGACAGGGGAATACAATCTATTACTATCTGTTATCAGCCATGTCAGGAGGGGAGAGGCCGACTGTAGGACAGGGGAATACAATCTATTACTATCTGTTATCAGCCATGTCAGGAGGGGAGAGGCCGACTGTAGGACAGGGGAATACAATCTATTACTATCTGTTATCAGCCATGTCAGGAGGGGAGAGGCCGACTGTAGGACAGGGGAATACAATCTATTACTATCTGTTATCAGCCATGTCAGGAGGGGAGAGGCCGACTGTAGGACAGGGGAATACAATCTATTACTATCTGTTATCAGCCATGTCAGGAGGGGAGAGGCCGACTGTAGGACAGGGGAATACAATCTATTACTATCTGTTATCAGCCATGTCAGGAGGGGAGAGGCCGACTGTAGGACAGGGGAATACAATCTATTACTATCTGTTATCAGCCATGTCAGGAGGGGAGAGGCCGACTGTAGGACAGGGGAATACAATCTATTACTATCTGTTATCAGCCATGTCAGGAGGGGAGAGGCCGACTGTAGGACAGGGGAATACAATCTATTACTATCTGTTATCAGCCATGTCAGGAGGGGAGAGGCCGACTGTAGGACAGGGGAATACAATCTATTACTATCTGTTATCAGCCATGTCAGGAGGGGAGAGGCCGACTGTAGGACAGGGGAATACAATCTATTACTATCTGTTATCAGCCATGTCAGGAGGGGAGAGGCCGACTGTAGGACAGGGGAATACAATCTATTACTATCTGTTATCAGCCATGTCAGGAGGGGAGAGGCCGACTGTAGGACAGGGGAATACAATCTATTACTATCTGTTATCAGCCATGTCAGGAGGGGAGAGGCCGACTGTAGGACAGGGGAATACAATCTATTACTATCTGTTATCAGCCATGTCAGGAGGGGAGAGGCCGACTGTAGGACAGGGGAATACAATCTATTACTATCTGTTATCAGCCATGTCAGGAGGGGAGAGGCCGACTGTAGGACAGGGGAATACAATCTATTACTATCTGTTATCAGCCATGTCAGGAGGGGAGAGGCCGACTAAGTAGGACAGGGGAATACAATCTATTACTATCTGTTATCAGCCATGTCAGGAGGGGAGAGGCCGACTGTAGGACAGGGGAATACAATCTATTACTATCTGTTATCAGCCATGTCAGGAGGGGAGAGGCCGACTGTAGGACAGGGGAATACAATCTATTACTATCTGTTATCAGCCATGTCAGGAGGGGAGAGGCCGACTGTAGGACAGGGGAATACAATCTATTACTATCTGTTATCAGCCATGTCAGGAGGGGAGAGGCCGACTGTAGGACAGGGGAATACAATCTATTACTATCTGTTATCAGCCATGTCAGGAGGGGAGAGGCCGACTGTAGGACAGGGGAATACAATCTATTACTATCTGTTATCAGCCATGTCAGGAGAGGAGAGGCCGACTGTAGGACAGGGGAATACAATCTATTACTATCTGTTATCAGCCATGTCAGGAGGGGAGAGGCCGACTGTAGGACAGGGGAATACAATCTATTACTATCTGTTATCAGCCATGTCAGGAGGGAGAGGAGGCCGACTGTAGGACAGGGGAATACAATCTATTACTATCTGTTATCAGCCATGTCAGGAGGGGAGAGGCCGACTGTAGGACAGGGGAATACAATCTATTACTATCTGTTATCAGCCATGTCAGGAGAGGGAGAGGCCGACTGTAGGACAGGGGAATACAATCTATTACTATCTGTTATCAGCCATGTCAGGAGGGGAGAGGCCGACTGTAGGACAGGGGAATACAATCTATTACTATCTGTTATCAGCCATGTCAGGAGAGGAGAGGCCGACTGTAGGACAGGTGACTACAATCTATTACTATCTGTTATCAGCCATGTCAGGAGGGGAGAGGCCGACTGTAGGACAGGGGAATACAATCTATTACTATCTGTTATCAGCCATGTCAGGAGGGGAGAGGCCGACTGTAGGACAGGGGAATACAATCTATTACTATCTGTTATCAGCCATGTCAGGAGGGGAGAGGCCGACTGTAGGACAGGGGAATACAATCTATTACTATCTGTTATCAGCCATGTCAGGAGAGGAGAGGCCGACTGTAGGACAGGGGAATACAATCTATTACTATCTGTTATCAGCCATGTCAGGAGGGGAGAGGCCGACTGTAGGACAGGGGAACTACAATCTATTACTATCTGTTATCAGCCATGTCAGGAGGGGAGAGGCCGACTGTAGGACAGGGGAATACAATCTATTACTATCTGTTATCAGCCATGTCAGGAGGGGAGAGGCCGACTGTAGGACAGGGGAATACAATCTATTACTATCTGTTATCAGCCATGTCAGGAGGGGAGAGGCCGACTGTAGGACAGGGGAATACAATCTATTACTATCTGTTATCAGCCATGTCAGGAGGGGAGAGGCCGACTGTAGGACAGGGGAATACAATCTATTACTATCTGTTATCAGCCATGTCAGGAGAGGAGAGGCCGACTGTAGGACAGGGGAATACAATCTATTACTATCTGTTATCAGCCATGTCAGGAGGGGAGAGGCCGACTGTAGGACAGGGGAATACAATCTATTACTATCTGTTATCAGCCATGTCAGGAGGGGAGAGGCCGACTGTAGGACAGGGGAATACAATCTATTACTATCTGTTATCAGCCATGTCAGGAGGGGAGAGGCCGACTGTAGGACAGGGGAATACAATCTATTACTATCTGTTATCAGCCATGTCAGGAGGGGAGAGGCCGACTGTAGGACAGGGGAATACAATCTATTACTATCTGTTATCAGCCATGTCAGGAGGGGAGAGGCCGACTGTAGGACAGGGGAATACAATCTATTACTATCTGTTATCAGCCATGTCAGGAGGGGAGAGGCCGACTGTAGGACAGGGGAATACAATCTATTACTATCTGTTATCAGCCATGTCAGGAGGGGAGAGGCCGACTGTAGGACAGGGGAATACAATCTATTACTATCTGTTATCAGCCATGTCAGGAGGGGAGAGGCCGACTGTAGGACAGGGGAATACAATCTATTACTATCTGTTATCAGCCATGTCAGGAGGGGAGAGGCCGACTGTAGGACAGGGGAATACAATCTATTACTATCTGTTATCAGCCATGTCAGGAGGGGAGAGGCCGACTGTAGGACAGGGGAATACAATCTATTACTATCTGTTATCAGCCATGTCAGGGAGGGGAGAGGCCGACTGTAGGACAGGGGAATACAATCTATTACTATCTGTTATCAGCCATGTCAGGAGAGGAGAGGCCGACTGTAGGACAGGGGAGGTATACAATCTATTACTATCTGTTATCAGCCATGTCAGGAGGGGAGAGGCCGACTGTAGGACAGGGGAATACAATCTATTACTATCTGTTATCAGCCATGTCAGGAGGAGGAGAGGCCGACTGTAGGACAGGGGAATACAATCTATTACTATCTGTTATCAGCCATGTCAGGAGAGGGAGAGGCCGACTGTAGGACAGGGGGAATACAATCTATTACTATCTGTTATCAGCCATGTCAGGAGGGGAGAGGCCGACTGTAGGACAGGGGAATACAATCTATTACTATCTGTTATCAGCCATGTCAGGAGGGGAGAGGCCGACTGTAGGACAGGGGAATACAATCTATTACTATCTGTTATCAGCCATGTCAGGAGGGGAGAGGCCGACTGTAGGACAGGGGAATACAATCTATTACTATCTGTTATCAGCCATGTCAGGAGGGGAGAGGCCGACTGTAGGACAGGGGAATACAATCTATTACTATCTGTTATCAGCCATGTCAGGAGGGGAGAGGCCGACTGTAGGACAGGGGAATACAATCTATTACTATCTGTTATCAGCCATGTCAGGAGGGGAGAGGCCGACTGTAGGACAGGGGAATACAATCTATTACTATCTGTTATCAGCCATGTCAGGAGGGGAGAGGCCGACTGTAGGACAGGGGGGAATACAATCTATTACTATCTGTTATCAGCCATGTCAGGAGGGGAGAGGCCGACTGTAGGACAGGGGAATACAATCTATTACTATCTGTTATCAGCCATGTCAGGAGGGGAGAGGCCGACTGTAGGACAGGGGAATACAATCTATTACTATCTGTTATCAGCCATGTCAGGAGGGGAGAGGCCGACTGTAGGACAGGGGAATACAATCTATTACTATCTGTTATCAGCCATGTCAGGAGGGGAGAGGCCGACTGTAGGACAGGGGAATACAATCTATTACTATCTGTTATCAGCCATGTCAGGAGGGGAGAGGCCGACTGTAGGACAGGGGAATACAATCTATTACTATCTGTTATCAGCCATGTCAGGAGGGGAGAGGCCGACTGTAGGACAGGGGAATACAATCTATTACTATCTGTTATCAGCCATGTCAGGAGGGGAGAGGCCGACTGTAGGACAGGGGAATACAATCTATTACTATCTGTTATCAGCCATGTCAGGAGGGGAGAGGCCGACTGTAGGACAGGGGAATACAATCTATTACTATCTGTTATCAGCCATGTCAGGAGGGGAGAGGCCGACTGTAGGACAGGGGAATACAATCTATTACTATCTGTTATCAGCCATGTCAGGAGGGGAGAGGCCGACTGTAGGACAGGGGAATACAATCTATTACTATCTGTTATCAGCCATGTCAGGAGGGGAGAGGCCGACTGTAGGACAGGGGAATACAATCTATTACTATCTGTTATCAGCCATGTCAGGAGGGGAGAGGCCGACTGTAGGACAGGGGAATACAATCTATTACTATCTGTTATCAGCCATGTCAGGAGGGGAGAGGCCGACTGTAGGACAGGGGAATACAATCTATTACTATCTGTTATCAGCCATGTCAGGAGGGGAGAGGCCGACTGTAGGACAGGGGAATACAATCTATTACTATCTGTTATCAGCCATGTCAGGAGGGGAGAGGCCGACTGTAGGACAGGGGAATACAATCTATTACTATCTGTTATCAGCCATGTCAGGAGGGGAGAGGCCGACTGTAGGACAGGGGAATACAATCTATTACTATCTGTTATCAGCCATGTCAGGAGGGGAGAGGCCGACTGTAGGACAGGGGAATACAATCTATTACTATCTGTTATCAGCCATGTCAGGAGGGGAGAGGCCGACTGTAGGACAGGGGAATACAATCTATTACTATCTGTTATCAGCCATGTCAGGAGGAGGAGAGGCCGACTGTAGGACAGGGGAATACAATCTATTACTATCTGTTATCAGCCATGTCAGGAGGGGAGAGGCCGACTGTAGGACAGGGGAATACAATCTATTACTATCTGTTATCAGCCATGTCAGGAGGGGAGAGGCCGACTGTAGGACAGGGGAATACAATCTATTACTATCTGTTATCAGCCATGTCAGGAGGGGAGAGGCCGACTGTAGGACAGGGGAATACAATCTATTACTATCTGTTATCAGCCATGTCAGGAGAGGAGAGGCCGACTGTAGGACAGGGGAATACAATCTATTACTATCTGTTATCAGCCATGTCAGGAGAGGAGAGGCCGACTGTAGGACAGGGGAATACAATCTATTACTATCTGTTATCAGCCATGTCAGGAGGGGAGAGGCCGACTGTAGGACAGGGGAATACAATCTATTACTATCTGTTATCAGCCATGTCAGGAGGGGAGAGGCCGACTGTAGGACAGGGGAATACAATCTATTACTATCTGTTATCAGCCATGTCAGGAGGGGAGAGGCCGACTGTAGGACAGGGGAATACAATCTATTACTATCTGTTATCAGCCATGTCAGGAGGGGAGAGGCCGACTGTAGGACAGGGGAATACAATCTATTACTATCTGTTATCAGCCATGTCAGGAGGGGAGAGGCCGACTGTAGGACAGGGGAATACAATCTATTACTATCTGTTATCAGCCATGTCAGGAGGGGAGAGGCCGACTGTAGGACAGGGGAATACAATCTATTACTATCTGTTATCAGCCATGTCAGGAGGGGAGAGGCCGACTGTAGGACAGGGGAATACAATCTATTACTATCTGTTATCAGCCATGTCAGGAGGGGAGAGGCCGACTGTAGGACAGGGGAATACAATCTATTACTATCTGTTATCAGCCATGTCAGGGAGGGGAGAGGCCGACTGTAGGACAGGGGAATACAATCTATTACTATCTGTTATCAGCCATGTCAGGAGGGGAGAGGCCGACTGTAGGACAGGGGAATACAATCTATTACTATCTGTTATCAGCCATGTCAGGAGGGGAGAGGCCGACTGTAGGACAGGGGAATACAATCTATTACTATCTGTTATCAGCCATGTCAGGAGGGGAGAGGCCGACTGTAGGACAGGGGAATACAATCTATTACTATCTGTTATCAGCCATGTCAGGAGGGGAGAGGCCGACTGTAGGACAGGGGAATACAATCTATTACTATCTGTTATCAGCCATGTCAGGAGGGGAGAGGCCGACTGTAGGACAGGGGAATACAATCTATTACTATCTGTTATCAGCCATGTCAGGAGGGGAGAGGCCGACTGTAGGACAGGGGAATACAATCTATTACTATCTGTTATCAGCCATGTCAGGAGGGGAGAGGCCGACTGTAGGACAGGGGACTACAATCTATTACTATCTGTTATCAGCCATGTCAGGAGGGGAGAGGCCGACTGTAGGACAGGGGAATACAATCTATTACTATCTGTTATCAGCCATGTCAGGAGGGGAGAGGCCGACTGTAGGACAGGGGAATACAATCTATTACTATCTGTTATCAGCCATGTCAGGAGGGGAGAGGCCGACTGTAGGACAGGGGAATACAATCTATTACTATCTGTTATCAGCCATGTCAGGAGGGGAGAGGCCGACTGTAGGACAGGGGAATACAATCTATTACTATCTGTTATCAGCCATGTCAGGAGGGGAGAGGCCGACTGTAGGACAGGGGAATACAATCTATTACTATCTGTTATCAGCCATGTCAGGAGGGGAGAGGCCGACTGTAGGACAGGGGAATACAATCTATTACTATCTGTTATCAGCCATGTCAGGAGGGGAGAGGCCGACTGTAGGACAGGGGAATACAATCTATTACTATCTGTTATCAGCCATGTCAGGAGAGGAGAGGCCGACTGTAGGACAGGGGAATACAATCTATTACTATCTGTTATCAGCCATGTCAGGAGGGGAGAGGCCGACTGTAGGACAGGGGAATACAATCTATTACTATCTGTTATCAGCCATGTCAGGAGGGGAGAGGCCGACTGTAGGACAGGGGAATACAATCTATTACTATCTGTTATCAGCCATGTCAGGAGGGGAGAGGCCGACTGTAGGACAGGGGAATACAATCTATTACTATCTGTTATCAGCCATGTCAGGAGAGGAGAGGCCGACTGTAGGACAGGGGAATACAATCTATTACTATCTGTTATCAGCCATGTCAGGAGGGGAGAGGCCGACTGTAGGACAGGGGACTACAATCTATTACTATCTGTTATCAGCCATGTCAGGAGGGGAGAGGCCGACTGTAGGACAGGGGAATACAATCTATTACTATCTGTTATCAGCCATGTCAGGAGGGGAGAGGCCGACTGTAGGACAGGGGAATACAATCTATTACTATCTGTTATCAGCCATGTCAGGAGGGGAGAGGCCGACTGTAGGACAGGGGAATACAATCTATTACTATCTGTTATCAGCCATGTCAGGAGAGGAGAGGCCGACTGTAGGACAGGGGAATACAATCTATTACTATCTGTTATCAGCCATGTCAGGGAGGGGAGAGGCCGACTGTAGGACAGGGGAATACAATCTATTACTATCTGTTATCAGCCATGTCAGGAGAGGAGAGGCCGACTGTAGGACAGGGGAATACAATCTATTACTATCTGTTATCAGCCATGTCAGGAGGGGAGAGGCCGACTGTAGGACAGGGGAATACAATCTATTACTATCTGTTATCAGCCATGTCAGGAGGGGAGAGGCCGACTGTAGGACAGGGGAATACAATCTATTACTATCTGTTATCAGCCATGTCAGGAGGGGAGAGGCCGACTGTAGGACAGGGGAATACAATCTATTACTATCTGTTATCAGCCATGTCAGGAGGGGAGAGGCCGACTGTAGGACAGGGGAATACAACATTACATCTGTTATCAGCCATGTGAGGAGGGGAGGGGGGGGGGGGAGGGACAGGGGAATACAATCTATTACTATCTGTTATCAGCCATGTCAGGAGAGGAGAGGCCGACTGTAGGACAGGGGAATACAATCTATTACTATCTGTTATCAGCCATGTCAGGAGGGGAGAGGCCGACTGTAGGACAGGGGAATACAATCTATTACTATCTGTTATCAGCCATGTCAGGGGGGGAGAGGCCGACTGTAGGACAGGGGAATACAATCTATTACTATCTGTTATCAGCCATGTCAGGAGGGGAGAGGCCGACTGTAGGACAGGGGAATACAATCTATTACTATCTGTTATCAGCCACGTCAGGAGGGGAGAGGCCGACTGTAGGACAGGGGAATACAATCTATTACTATCTGTTATCAGCCATGTCAGGAGGGGAGAGGCCGACTGTAGGACAGGGGAATACAATCTATTACTATCTGTTATCAGCCATGTCAGGAGGGGAGAGGCCGACTGTAGGACAGGGGAATACAATCTATTACTATCTGTTATCAGCCATGTCAGGGGGAGAGGCCGACTGTAGGACAGGGGAATACAATCTATTACTATCTGTTATCAGCCATGTCAGGAGAGGAGAGGCCGACTGTAGGACAGGGGAATACAATCTATTACTATCTGTTATCAGCCATGTCAGGAGGGGAGAGGCCGACTGTAGGACAGGGGAATACAATCTATTACTATCTGTTATCAGCCATGTCAGGAGGGGAGAGGCCGACTGTAGGACAGGGGAATACAATCTATTACTATCTGTTATCAGCCATGTCGGAGGGGGAGAGGCCGACTGTAGGACAGGGGAATACAATCTATTACTATCTGTTATCAGCCATGTCAGGTGGGGAGAGGCCGACTGTAGGACAGGGGAATACAATCTATTACTATCTGTTATCAGCCATGTCAGGAGAGGAGAGGCCGACTGTAGGACAGGGGAATACAATCTATTACTATCTGTTATCAGCCATGTCAGGAGAGGAGAGGCCGACTGTAGGACAGGGGACTACAATCTATTACTATCTGTTATCAGCCATGTCAGGAGGGGAGAGGCCGACTGTAGGACAGGGGAATACAATCTATTACTATCTGTTATCAGCCACATTTGCAAAATATTTGCTTACTGGAGAAATTGAGAATCTGGCAGTCATACAATGAGCTACATAGGGAGCACAGGTGACAGCAGTCAGGAAGCTGCAATGACAGGATATGCAATACTGGGTGTAACTATTATCCTTTAGACACCGGAGTAGCAGACTTGTAACCTCAGGCTCAGATCTTTTCTATTACAATTAACACTACAGCTCATGTAATACTGCCTTATACAGCACACATGATAGTGCTGCTCACAGTGCACATAATATCACTGTATGCAGCATCTTATTCCCTTCTCCCCATTGAGAACACTTGCACACTTAGCCCAGCTGGGCTTGCACATGTATGGGGAGATTGGGAGGAAAGGCTATAGCTATGAAGCATTTGTCCCACAGGTATGTAATGTGTGATCGCTGACCTATCCGTATTGGTCCTCCGTCATGGTCAGGCATGAGAAATGGATGCTGCGCTCAGTGGTTTTATTTTTGCACTTTTTCCCTTACTGCATTTCAAGAAATATAGTGTTTTAAAAAAAAATGTTTGCACTTACATTACTATGAGAGTTTTTAGGGTTGTTTTTTGCATTTCAGCATTATTGTTTTACTTATTCATTTATTCTTTTTATTTATTATTTATTCAAGCAGAGTGATTTGGGGGATTTTGTGGGGTTTTTTTTTGCTATTCTTCAAAAAATCTAATTCACATTCTTTTTTTTATTCCTTTTACAGGTTTTAACGATTAATGGGAATGAAATAAATGAATCAGTAAAAACAATACTTCCTGAAATGCAAAAAACAACCCTAAAAACGCTCATAGTAATGTAAGTGCAAACATTTTTTTTGCAGATTTTTTCATAAAAGGAAGGAAAAACATCTTATCATCTCGGGCCCGCGACGCTCACACGCAAGGCTAGGAAGCGTGTGCCCGGTGCCCGGACAAGCCTTCGATAGCTCAGCTGGTAGCGAGGAGGACTGTAGTTAAAAACTAGAAATCCTTAGGTCGCTGGTTCGATTCCGGCTCGAAGGACATTTTTGCTATCTCATCACGTTGGACCTTTCAAACTACCCACAAGCACTTTCCCCGTCGCGCTTTTCTTCTTCCTCTTCTATCTAGAATGACTTTTTTTTTTTTTTTCCAGAGATGTCCCCTGTCTGAGTAAGGAACTCAAGGGTATGTTCACACCCATGAATTTGGAGCTGATTTTCAGGCAGATTCCACCCCAAAATCTGCCTGAAAAATGTCTGAAATCATGGCAGCTAGCAGAAAAAAACATTAAACAAGAAGCGTCCTGCTCCTTCTTCAGGCTGATTCTGCATGAAGCGCCCATTGAAATGAATGGGAGGCAGATTTTGGAGTAGTTTTTTCCAGCAGATTTTGAAGGTTTTTTTTTTTATTTGTCCCCCCAAAAACCCATCTAAATGTGGTTGTAATTGCTGAAGCAAATTTCTTTCCGCCTAAGCAAATTCCTGGGTGTGAAGGAACCCTAAAACCGTCAGCGTGACAAAGTTGTTAGTGGAGAAGGCAGCCAAAATGAGCATCTTTAACCGTGACATGCAGGGCTAGGAAAAAGGGCGCCAACGTCCCTGGGTGGGCTCGAACCACCAACCTTTCGGTTAACAGCCGACCGCGCTGACCGATTGCACCACAGAGATGCCATGTCCTGTTGCTGTAACCGTGAAGGCCATCATGTTAAGGGCATCTTTCTCAGATGACCTTCCGAACAGCAAAATGGAAAAAGAAAAGAAAAAAAGCTGCGGGCCCCCAATCGTCAACAAAAGGCTTGGCCGCTAAACTCCACCATGGACGGCAACACAGAGTCCGCCTCCCCGTTAGCGGCTTGACAGCTTTCAGTGGGGGATTTGAACTTCTTCTCACACAGCAGCAGAGTGGCGCAGCGGAAGCGTGCTGGGCCCATAACCCAGAGGTCAATGGATAGAAACCATCCTCTGCTAAGTGCTGATTTTTCTCTTTTTTTTAATAGGCTCAGCTGTTCTCTTCTATTGAGATGCTTCTAGAGGTGTGAGCTAGCATTGTAACCCTATCTGTCTTGTCTGTGATGGAAATGAGATGACTGCTGCAAAGTAAACCCCCTACAGAATGGACAATGACAGGCTGTTTCTAGGATTAGTGGCCAGAGTGAATATTGCAAGACATAGTTGTTTTTGGTATAAATAGTGATATATGAAATTATTTAAAATATCATCAAAAATTATTAAAAATATATTCTACATGAAAACTTCTTGAAGAGAACATGTATCTATATATATGGTTAATGAGTTTTATTTAACCAGTGATTTTATTCTTTTTTTGGAGTTATAACAGATTATTTTATTACATAGTGAATTTCATTTTTAATTATATTTTAGTTACAATATATTAGAATACTTCTGTACGGTGCTGGGTGGTAAGGGGTTAAACATTACCGCACTTTTCCAATACTGTACGGTTCTTTTAGTCATTATTTTTGTTTTTTATTTTTTCATTTCCTGCTTCTGTTCTTTCTTTTGACCTTTAGCATTACATTGCTGTGGATGTTACAGAGGAACGCACCCTCAGCAGTGAACCCCAAGTCCAGGCCTTCCCTATGGGACTTGCGTGATGTTACATGACATTCTGTAAATCTTATATACAGGGTTATATTTGCCACCAAAGCTACAGACATTACCCCAGGGATCCCCCAGTATACGGCAATGGTGTCTGTCCGGTACCGATATGATCCATGTGACGCAGCCGCTGGGGACCCACTGTGATACTGGACGGGCGGGGATTGGGCTATTCCTAAGGACATTGTCTAAGTGGTTTAACCCTATAATCCCCATACTGGGATCTTGTCTTCACCGCAGGGAATCGCCATGTTGTTGCCTCTCGTAGTCTCAGTGTGTGTGACAGCAGATCCAGGCAGGTCAAGAGACATGGCCAAAGGGACCAGCAGGGACGTGATCAGTAGAGAAGCCACGGTTGGGGGCAGGTGGAGTTCTCTTTAAAGGGTACAACATGACAGAGGTCAGGACAGCTGGAACAGGTTCAGGTGCAGAGGTCCAAAAAACAAGCAAGCAAACCCTTCACCAGGATACTAGGAACCTTACTGCTCAGGCATCTTCCAATGGGGGGAAGATGCCTTAAATAGTGCAAAGACGCAGGGCATTACTGGGGTCAGATTATGGAGTTCATATACTGGCCCATTAAAGGGGTTGTCCGAGACCTAGACATAACGTGGATAGGTCATCAGTATCTGATCTGTAGTCTGGATCGATCTGCCGGGTCAGCTGATGTATGTCTCTGTACACTGTCTACAGCTTCCGGCTCCATATACTGTAGTGGTGACGCCCAGGAACTACAGCTCTGCTCCCATTCACATCAATAAGAGGAGAGTTGCTTCTGGACATATAAATTTTGGGAGTCAGACCCCCTACAAACTGATAAATCATCACTATGCATTACCCATAGGTTTCGGATGGGAGGCATCTGCCACTACCACATGGTACCCCGACACAGCAGGCAGAGCAGGAACACTGGAGGCAAGTAGGGGTTAAAGAGGGGTGTCCAGGATTTTAGATATTGATGTTGTATCCTTAGGATAGGTCATCAACATGAGACTGTAGGGGGCACCCAGCATCCTCACCGACCAGTGATGGAAGTGTCACCATGCGCTGAGCCAGAATAGCACAGCTCCCCCCCCCCCCCCGTGTAGTGGCTGTGCTGGGTTACTGCAGCTCCTGCTATCTGCTGACCAGTGGTTTACTGGATGTCAGGCCCCACCAATGTGATATCAGTGACCTATCCGAATATCTACAGTACGTCCTGGAAAACCCCTTTAACTCTGCCCCTCCTGTGAACGAAATACAGACATATATACAGTATATAATACATGTGTATATACCACAGAGGAAGTTACACAAAGAGGCACATGACACAAACCAAGACATTGCTTCATAGTAGGATGTGAAGAAACCCAACAAGTCTGACAGTATTACCAGGACGCAGTACACACTACAACGTGACAGAAAGGGAGGGTAAAGCATCGGCCATGTCTGTGAAGATACAGAACAGATAAAACCTGCACCGGACAGTCAGTGACTATATAATCCTTCCATACATATAATCCCTATATATACTGTATATTTCTATGGGCCCACGCACCTGACTGTGTACTCCACGGATCCGTATGCGTGCTGAGAGTCCATGCCACAGAACTCAGGACATGTCCTATTCTTGTCCGGTTTTGCGGCCGTTCTCTCTGGCCCCAGTGATCGAGGCCACAGAAGCATGGTCGGTGCACGGCGGTACGCAGATGACATCCATGTGCCGCCCATGCCAGTGACACACACGTCCATGTGTTTGCCGCTTTATACTCACCTTGCCTCACCTCTAGCGTCCTCTTCAGGCCTCTGGCTGACATCAGTGATTGGGTCTATGACCCCTACACATCTATAACAGCAGTGTGGCTGCCATTTTCAAAAAAACCCCCGTCCCATGGCCTTTATCACTGTCATGTCTGTCATGTGAACAAGGCCCTTCGGTGGACTAGATCAGACCAACACTGCAGCTTCTTATAGACCTTAGGTCAGTAAAAAACAGCGCCTTCATGTGAATGAGGCCTAAGGATTGTTGTAAATCTGAAATGTGGAAGTCCTGCCGGTGTCATGTCATATCTGGATTATCGGGATAGTCAGTATATAACCCTTTAATTGCTTCAGTTTTTTTGTCATTGATGCAAATTGGAAAAAATACGAACGACAAGCGACTCCTCAGCGTACAATAAGTGACTCCTCACCATATAATAAGCGACTCCTCACCATATAATAAGCGACTCCTCACCGTACAATAAGCGACTCCTCACCGTACAATAAGCGACTCCTCAGTGTACAATAAGTGACTCCTCACCATATAATAAGCGACTCCTCAGCGTACAATAAGCGACTCCTCAGCGTACAATAAGTGACTCCTCACCATATAATAAGCGACTCCTCACCATACAATAAGCGACTCCTCACCGTACAATAAGCGACTCCTCAGTGTACAATAAGTGACTCCTCACCATATAATAAGCGACTCCTCAGCGTACAATAAGCGACTCCTCAGCGTACAATAAGTGACTCCTCACCATATAATAAGCGACTCCTCACCATACAATAAGCGACTCCTCACCGTACAATAAGCGACTCCTCAGTGTACAATAAGTGACTCCTCACCATATAATAAGCGACTCCTCAGCATACAATAAGCGACTCCTCAGTGTACAATAAGTGACTCCTCACCATATAATAAGCGACTCCTCACCGTACAATAAGCGACTCCTCAGGGTACAATAAGTGACTCCTCACCGTACAATAAGTGACTCCTCACCGTACAATAAGCGACTCCTCACCGTACAATAAGTGACTCCTCACCATATAATAAGCGACTCCTCAGCGTACAATAAGCGACTCCTCAGCGTACAATAAGTGACTCCTCACCATATAATAAGCGACTCCTCACCATACAATAAGCGACTCCTCAGTGTACAATAAGCGACTCCTCACCATATAATAAGTGACTCCTCACCATATAATAAGCGACTCCTCACCATACAATAAGCGACTCCTCAGTGTACAATAAGCGACTCCTCACCATATAATAAGCGACTCCTCACCATATAATAAGCGACTCCTCAGCGTACAATAAGCGACTCCTCAGCGTACAATAAGTGACTCCTCACCATATAATAAGTGACTTCTCACCATATAATAAGCGATTCCTCACCGTACAATAAGCGACTCCTCAGCGTACAATAAGTGACTCCTCACCATATAATAAGTGAGTCCTCACCATATAATAAGCGACTCCTCAGCGTACAATAAGTGACTCCTCACCATATAATAAGCGACTCCTCACCATATAATAAGCGACTCCTCACCATATAATAAGCGACTCCTCAGCGTACAATAAGCGACTCCTCACCATATAATAAGCGACTCCTCACCATATAATAAGCGACTCCTCAGCGTACAATAAGCGACTCCTCAGCGTACAATAAGCGACTCCTCACCAAATAATAAGCGACTCCTCAGCGTACAATAAGCGACTCCTCAGTGTACAATAAGCGACTCCTCACCATATAATAAGCGACTCCTCAGCGTACAATAAGCGACTCCTCAGAGTACAATAAGCGACTCCTCAGCGTATAATAAGTGACTCCTCACCATATAATAAGCGACTCCTCACCATATAATAAGCGACTCCTCACCATATAATAAGCGACTCCTCAGCGTACAATAAGCGACTCCTCACCATATAATAAGCGACTCCTCACCATATAATAAGCGACTCCTCAGCGTACAATAAGCGACTCCTCACCATATAATAAGCGACTCCTCACCATATAATAAGCGACTCCTCACCGTACAATAAGCGACTCCTCAGTGTACAATAAGTGACTCCTCACCATATAATAAGCGACTCCTCAGCGTACAATAAGCGACTCCTCAGCGTACAATAAGTGACTCCTCACCATATAATAAGCGACTCCTCACCATACAATAAGCGACTCCTCAGTGTACAATAAGCGACTCCTCACCATATAATAAGCGACTCCTCACCATATAATAAGCGACTCCTCACCATATAATAAGCGACTCCTCAGCGTACAATAAGCGACTCCTCAGTGTACAATAAGCGACTCCTCAGCGTACAATAAGCGACTCCTCACCATATAATAAGCGACTCCTCAGCGTACAATAAGCGACTCCTCAGCGTACAATAAGCGACTCCTCAGTGTACAATAAGCGACTCCTCAGCGTACAATAAGCGACTCCTCACCATATAATAAGCGACTCCTCAGCGTACAATAAGCGACTCCTCAGCGTACAATAAGCGACTCCTCACCATATAATAAGCGACTCCTCACCGTACAATAAGCGACTCCTCAGCGTACAATAAGTGACTCCTCACCATATAATAAGTGACTCCTCACCATATAATAAGCGACTCCTCAGCGTACAATAAGTGACTCCTCACCATATAATAAGCGACTCCTCACCATATAATAAGCGACTCCTCAGCGTACAATAAGCGACTCCTCACCATATAATAAGCGACTCCTCACCATATAATAAGCGACTCCTCAGCGTACAATAAGCGACTCCTCACCATATAATAAGCGACTCATCAGCGTACAATAAGCGACTCCTCAGCGTACAATAAGCGACTCCTCACCATATAATAAGCGACTCCTCACCATATAATAAGCGACTCCTCAGCGTACAATAAGCGACTCCTCAGCGTACAATAAGCGACTCCTCACCAAATAATAAGCGACTCCTCAGCGTACAATAAGCGACTCCTCAGTGTACAATAAGCGACTCCTCACCATATAATAAGCGACTCCTCAGCGTACAATAAGCGACTCCTCAGAGTACAATAAGCGACTCCTCAGCGTATAATAAGTGACTCCTCACCATATAATAAGCGACTCCTCACCATATAATAAGCGACTCCTCACCATATAATAAGCGACTCCTCAGCGTACAATAAGCGACTCCTCACCATATAATAAGCGACTCCTCACCATATAATAAGCGACTCCTCAGCGTACAATAAGCGACTCCTCACCATATAATAAGCGACTCCTCACCATATAATAAGCGACTCCTCACCGTACAATAAGCGACTCCTCAGTGTACAATAAGTGACTCCTCACCATATAATAAGCGACTCCTCAGCGTACAATAAGCGACTCCTCAGCGTACAATAAGTGACTCCTCACCATATAATAAGCGACTCCTCACCATACAATAAGCGACTCCTCAGTGTACAATAAGCGACTCCTCACCATATAATAAGCGACTCCTCACCATATAATAAGCGACTCCCTCACCATATAATAAGCGACTCCTCAGCGTACAATAAGCGACTCCTCAGTGTACAATAAGCGACTCCTCAGCGTACAATAAGCGACTCCTCACCATATAATAAGCGACTCCTCAGCGTACAATAAGCGACTCCTCAGCGTACAATAAGCGACTCCTCAGTGTACAATAAGCGACTCCTCAGCGTACAATAAGCGACTCCTCACCATATAATAAGCGACTCCTCAGCGTACAATAAGCGACTCCTCAGCGTACAATAAGCGACTCCTCACCATATAAAAAGCGACTCCTCACCGTACAATAAGCGACTCCTCAGCGTACAATAAGTGACTCCTCACCATATAATAAGCGACTCCTCACCATACAATAAGCGACTCCTCAGTGTACAATAAGCGACTCCTCACCATATAATAAGCGACTCCTCACCATATAATAAGCGACTCCTCACCATATAATAAGCGACTCCTCAGCGTACAATAAGCGACTCCTCAGTGTACAATAAGCGACTCCTCAGCGTACAATAAGCGACTCCTCACCATATAATAAGCGACTCCTCAGCGTACAATAAGCGACTCCTCAGCGTACAATAAGCGACTCCTCAGTGTACAATAAGCGACTCCTCAGCGTACAATAAGCGACTCCTCACCATATAATAAGCGACTCCTCAGCGTACAATAAGCGACTCCTCAGCGTACAATAAGCGACTCCTCACCATATAATAAGCGACTCCTCACCGTACAATAAGCGACTCCTCAGCGTACAATAAGTGACTCCTCACCATATAATAAGTGACTCCTCACCATATAATAAGCGACTCCTCAGCGTACAATAAGTGACTCCTCACCATATAATAAGCGACTCCTCACCATATAATAAGCGACTCCTCAGCGTACAATAAGCGACTCCTCACCATATAATAAGCGACTCCTCACCATATAATAAGCGACTCCTCAGCGTACAATAAGCGACTCCTCACCATATAATAAGCGACTCATCAGCGTACAATAAGCGACTCATCAGCGTACAATAAGCGACCTCCTCAGCGTACAATAAGCGACTCCTCACCATATAATAAGCGACTCCTCAGCGTACAATAAGCGACTCCTCACCATATAATAAGCGACTCCTCAGCGTACAATAAGTGACTCCTCACCATATAATAAGCGACTCCTCACCATATAATAAGCAACTCCTCACCGTACAATAAGTGACTCCTCACCATATAATAAGCGACTCCTCACCATACAATAAGCAACTCCTCACCGTACAATAAGCGACTCCTCAGTGTACAATAAGTGACTCCTCACCATATAATAAGCGACTCCTCAGCGTACAATAAGCGACTCCTCAGCGTACAATAAGTGACTCCTCACCATATAATAAGCGACTCCTCACCATACAATAAGCGAGTCCTCACCGTACAATAAGCGACTCCTCAGCGTACAATAAGCGACTCCTCAGTGTACAATAAGTGACTCCTCACCATATAATAAGCGACTCCTCAGCGTACAATAAGCAACTCCTCAGCGTACAATAAGTGACTCCTCACCATATAATAAGTGACTCCTCACCATATAATAAGCGACTCCTCACCATATAATAAGCGACTCCTCAGCGTACAATAAGTGACTCCTCACCATATAATAAGCGACTCCTCACCATATAATAAGCGACTCCTCACCATATAATAAGCGACTCCTCAGCGTACAATAAGCGACTCCTCACCATATAATAAGCGACTCCTCACCATATAATAAGCGACTCCTCAGCGTACAATAAGCGACTCCTCAGCCTACAATAAGCGACTCCTCACCATATAATAAGCGACTCCTCAGCGTAACCCCCACCAATAATAAGCGACTCCCTCACCGTACAATAAGCGACTCCTCACCATATAATAAGCGACTCCTCACCATATAATAAGCGACTCCTCACCATATAATAAGCGACTCCTCAGCGTACAATAAGTGACTCCTCACCATATAATAAGCGACTCCTCACCATATAATAAGCGACTCCTCAGCGTACAATAAGCGACTCCTCACCATATAATAAGCGACTCCTCAGCGTACAATAAGCGACTCCTCAGCGTACAATAAGCGACTCCTTAGCGTACAATAAGTGACTCCTCACCATATAATAAGCGACTCCTCACCATATAATAAGCGACTCCTCACCATATAATAAGCGACTCCTCAGCGTACAATAAGCGACTCCTCACCATATAATAAGCGACTCCTCACCATATAATAAGCGGCACCATACAGCGTTGTCACAATACCACCAGTAACCACAAGGTGGCGCTGTGCAGCTAATGTCACAGCTTCCAGACAACACTGCTCTACAGCTCGTGATACTACAAATCCCAGCAGACCAAGTCTGCAGCTTTGTAGGCACTTGGAGACGTAAAGTTTCACAGATGGCAGATCGCTGATAGAAGTGTATACAGTCAGTATATATACAGTAGGCATACCTCCCAACTTTCAAAGGACAGAAAGAGGGACAAAATGTGCGCGACACTGCAAATTTAGCTCCACCCACTTCTACGTTGACTCCGCCCATTCTCATCCATTTTCCCATATGCCCCCACACAGTATAATGCTCCTACAGCAACCCTAACATTATATGCCCCCACATTATAATATCCCCCTCCAATTGCCCCACAGTATTAAGTCCCTCTTCCCGTGCCCCAGTTTAAACTGGCGGAAACTAGAGGGGGACATTATGAGGGGGCAGCGGGGGGGGCCAGTGGGGTAGTGGAGGAGGTGGATATTAAACTGAGGGCAATTAAAGGCAGACATGTTCCCATCCAGCTACCCCCCACAGTTTAATGTCCTCCTCCAGTTGTCCCCAGTTTAATGTCACCCTCCATCTGTTTCCATTTTAATGCCCCCCCTTCATCTGCCCCCACTTTAATTGCCCCCTACATCTACCACCAGTTTAATGCCCCCCCCCTCGCCTTTCCTGTCAGGAGGGTGTTTTAATAACCCCCTGAACATTATATAAGGGAGCGCAGACTCTGCCTCTTTGTGTATTTCACATCTTTATTAGCAGCTTGACTATAGACATTACAGGGGGGAGCCTTGTGCTGATGACAGGACTGACACTGCACCCCACAGCAGCACAATGTACGGGATATAGAGGGCGGACCAGCACAGATCTCACGACTGACCGCCTAAAGAGTAATGGAGAGAGTAAGGAGAGACCGCCGCACATAGGACATGTATATATCATCACATATATAGGAAGCAGATGGATCCAATGTGTGCTATAAACAACAGTGGAGGTGTCAAAGGGTTAATCAGTCTAAAAAAGGGGAGGGCGCACACACACACACACACACACACACACACACTATATATATATATATATATATATATATATATATATCCTTCTATATACAGTGTCTAGTATACAGAGCCCATCACGGCACCAGAGCGCCTCCATCTGACAACCCTCTGTTGGGCCAGTCTTGCTGCACTACTAGTACCAGCAGCCATCACATGGGCCGCTCAGGACTTACAGGGGCAGATTTATTATGCCTTGGCGTAAAGAGTATAAAAGGTCACAATTTTTTGAGCAAAATGTGGTTTTGCCCAAAAAAAAATTTAAACTTTTTTAAACTCTGTGCTACTTTTCCCGAAAAGGGGGCATGACATGGGTGTACCCCCACCAAATTTATCATCATTTATGCCAGAAATCTGGTGTAAATGATGAGAGTATGTAGGTCAGCTGTGAGCCCCCGGAGTATGGGGGAGCCAATTTAGGAGCGACAAAGACTGGTGTGAGCAATGCCAGTCTTCATCATCTGCCCCATAGACTTCCTATAGAACAGAGACCTCCGGGCATAGAAGGATTGAATACAATGGCGATGCCGCCAGCTCCCCGCTTCACCTTTCATCTGGGAGTAGAGACCTCAGACAGATCAGCAGGGGGGCGAGGAGGAGACGGGGGGATTAGTGGGTATAGGTTTAGTTAATAGCAGGAGAGGGACATCATATTGTGGGGGCAACTGCAGGGGGGCATTAAACTGGGGGCAACTGGAGGGGACATTATAATGTGGGGGCAGCTGGAGGGGGACATTAAACTGGGGGCAGAATGAGGGGGACAATATCCTGTGGGGTTAGCTGAAGGGGGACATTAAACTGTGGGTGCACCAGGAGGGGGGCATTATAATGTGGGGGCATATCACGTTAGGGTGACCTTAGGGGACATTATACTGTGTGGGGGTGCAAAGAGAACTAATAGGGAAGGGGCGGTCAAAGTAGAAGTAGGTGGAGCTAAATCCGGCGCCACATTCTGGAAGGTCTGTATAGTGTGTATAGTGTGTGATACTGTCTGTTACCCTCTTGCTTGCGCTGGGTATAGACTAGGATAAGAGCGTCCTATATAATATCCGTTGCAGATATTGATCACCTGATATCTGTTATTTACAGTCGCCGTGTTGCTATGGTGATGGGTTGATAGGTCAGAACAATTATTTCCCCTCTGTCAGGTCGATGATTTTCTCTCCTGGTTTATTTCGGAGCGATCGATCCATCACTTAATTCCCCTTGCTGTCTGAGCTTCTTGGGGAGGGGGGGGGGGGATACTGGGGGTCATTCACCATGCAGGCCACCAGAGGCGCAAAGCCAAAAAGCAGCCCAGACTGAGGAGAAGCAGGGCAGCACCACCAACAAGTACTGCCGCTTTAGGTGTGACTAGAGTATAGCTCATGTTTGGTTCAGGATACATACTGTAAACCCGAGAATCTCGTAGAAACGGGTCACTTCCCCTTTAAGAGAGGTAACATTGTATATACTAATAATAAGGGATTAGCGGCGGCTGCAGGATGTGTCAGGATGAAGTATACACACCCTAATAACTGCGTGTGTCCTCTATAAACAGAGCCCAGGGCGCAGGATGGGTGCGGGCACGGCTCTTATATCATTAAATAGAAAGTATTATATACAAGGCCATGGGCACCGCGCACCTGCATCACATTCCCTACAACACATGACCACCATGTCTCTCAGATGGGGTATAGGGCGCATAACACATTGGGGTCGGGGGGGTTCTCTATCTCCTTAGAATAGATCAGTCAGCAGATCTTAAATAAACCCTTTAAAACTATACTTGTTATGCTCATTTTCCCAGCAGCTCCCCCGCAGGCAGACCAGAGTATTACACCCTCAGCAGATACTCTCAAATCAACCATATACACAACAATACCGACTACCCAAATAATACGTTACAAGGGGTATTTCAGCTGAGTTGCTGTATCTAAGCCTATCATGTGAGATACCGCCTGTGGAGAAGGTGTATGTTCTTGTGTTCTATAAACTCAACACCACTTACATGGAGTACATGGCGCCCTGCTTCATAGTTGGGGCTGGGGGGAGTCTGTGAGTTTTGTATTCACTAACTAATTGATTTTCCCTGCAGCTCCCCCGCAGGAAGACCAGAGAATTACAACTAAAGTCTTTTCAATCAGAAAAGTTTCAATAGACTTGTTGGCTATAAGATTACTATTGAGCACCTAAAAGGGGTTGTCTAATATGGGGTACTTGTGCCTAAACCAGGATCCCAGCAGTGATTCAGTCATTTCCAGCAATGTACAGGAATGGCAGTATGAGGGGGTGTATATATCTCATGCGGCATACAGGAATATATACTGGCAGTACAGGGGAGTGTATATACTTCCAGCAGTATACAGGAGTATATGGGTACAGTACAGGGTAGGTGTCTATATACTTCCAGCAGTATACAGGGGTATATAGCGGCAGTACAGGGGGTGTATATACTTCCAGCAGTATACAGGAGTATATAGCGGCAGTACAGGTGAGGTGTGTATATACTTCCAGCAGTATACAGGAGTATATAGCGGCAGTACAGGGGAGGTGTGTATATACTTCCAGCAGTATACAGGGGTATATAGCGGCAGTATAGGGGGGTTTATATACTTTCAGCAGTATACAGGAATATGAAGCGGCAGTACAGGGGAGTGCATATACTTCCAGCAGTATATAGGAGTATATAGTGGCAGTACAGGGGGGGTGTATATACTTCCAGCAGTATACAGGAGTATATAGTGGCAGTACAGGGGGGTGTATATACTTCCAGCAGTATACAGGAGTATATAGTGGCAGTACAGGGGGGTGTATATACTTCCAGCAGTATACAGGAGTATATGGGTACAGTACAGGGTAGGTGTCTATATACTTCCAGCAGTATACAGGGGTATATAGCGGCAGTACAGGGGGGTGTATATACTTCCAGCAGTATACAGGAGTATATAGTGGCAGTACAGGGGGGTGTATATACTTCCAGCAGTATACAGGAGTATATGGGTACAGTACAGGGTAGGTGTCTATATACTTCCAGCAGTATACAGGGGTATATAGCGGCAGTACAGGGGGGTGTATATACTTCCAGCAGTATACAGGAGTATATAGCGGCAGTACAGGTGAGGTGTGTATATACTTCCAGCAGTATACAGGGGTATATAGCGGCAGTATAGGGGGGTTTAAATACTTTCAGCAGTATACAGGAATATGTAGTGGCAGTACAGGGGAGTGCATATACTTCCAGCAGTATACAGGAGTATATGGGTACAGTACAGGGTAGGTGTCTATATACTTCCAGCAGTATACAGGGGTATATGGGTAGCGGCAGTACAGGGTAGGTGTGTATATACTTCCAGCAGTATACAGGAGTATATAGTGGCAGTACAGGGGGGTGTATATACTTCCGGCAGTATATAGGAGTATATAGTGGCAGTACAGGGGGGTGTATATACTTCCAGCAGTATACAGTAGTATATAGTGGCAGTACAGGGGGGTGTATATACTTCCAGCAGTATACAGTAGTATATAGCGGCAGTACAGGGGGGTGTATATACTTCCGGCAGTATATAGGAGTATATAGTGGCAGTACAGGGGGGTGTATATACTTCCGGCAGTATACAACAGTATATAGTGGCAGTACAGGGGGGTGTATATACTTCCAGCAGTATACAGGAGTATATAGTGGCAGTACAGGGGGTGTATATACTTCCGGCAGTATACAGCAGTATATAGTGGCAGTACAGGGGGGTGTATATACTTCCAGCAGTATACAGCAGTATATAGTGGCAGTACAGGGGGGTGTATATACTTCCAGCAGTATACAGTAGTATATAGTGGCAGTACAGGGGGGTGTATATACTTCCGGCAGTATACAACAGTATATAGCGGCAGTACAGGGGGGTGTATATACTTCCGGCAGTATACAGCAGTATATAGTGGCAGTACAGGGGGGTGTAATATTGCTCGCAGTGCACACCTCTGCAGATTTGAGGAGAGCTGCTGATCCAGCAGTGACCTGACGTCTGCTCAGTGTATGGAGCGCAGGTACTTTATGGGTTCTCATATCCCGTGCTCAGCGAGAGCTCAGGCCATGTCTACACCAAGCTAATAAAGGAGCTGACGGCACACCAGGGAAATATAACAGGAGCACAACACGTACCACACCACCTGCAGAGGTACTATACTACAGCCGAGGATTTGGTGAAGGTGCACAACACGAAACCACACCACCTGCAGAGGTACTGTACTACAGCCGAGGATTTGGTGAAGGTGCACAACACGAAACCACACCACCTGCAGAGGTACTGTACTACAGCCGAGGATTTGGTGAAGGTGCACAACACGAAACCACACCACCTGCAGAGGTACTGTACTACAGCCGAGGATCTGGTGAAGGAGTACACAACACGTACCACACCACCTGCAGAGGTACTGTACTACAGCCGAGGATCTGGTGAAGGAGTACACAACACGAAACCACACCATCTGCAGAGGTACTGTACTACAGCCGAGGATCTGGTGAAGGAGTACACAACACGAAACCACACCACCTGCAGAGGTACTGTACTACAGCCGAGGATCTGGTGAAGGAGTACACAACACATACCACACCACCTGCACAGGTACTGTACTACAGCCGAGGATCTGGTGAAGGAGTACACAACACGAAACCACACCACCTGCAGAGGTACTGTACTACAGCCGAGGATCTGGTGAAGGAGTACACAACACGAAACCACACCACCTGCAGAGGTACTGTACTACAGCCGAGGATCTGGTGAAGTAGTACACAACACATACCACACCACCTGCACAGGTACTGTACTACAGCCGAGGATCTGGTGAAGGAGTACACAACACGTACCACACCACCTGCACAGGTACTGTACTACAGCCGAGGATCTGGTGAAGGAGTACACAACACATACCACACCACCTGCACAGGTACTGTACTACAGCCGAGGATCTGGTGAAGGAGCAGAACACGTACCACACCACCTGCACAGGTACTGTACTACAGCCGAGGATCTGGTGAAGGGTGCACAACACGTACCACACCACCTGAACAGGTACTGTACTACAGCCGAGGATCTGGTGAAGGAGTACACAACACGAACCACACCACCTGCACAGGTACTGTACTACAGCCGAGGATCTGGTGAAGGGTGCACAACACGATACCACACCACCTGAACAGGTACTGTACTACAGCCGAGGATCTGGTGAAGGAGTACACAACACGTACCACACCACCTGCACAGGTACTGTACTACAGCCGAGGATCTGGTGAAGGAGTACACAACACGAAACCACACCACCTGCACAGGTACTGTACTACAGCCGAGGATCTGGTGAAGGGTACACAACACGAAACCACACCACCTGCAGAGGTACTGTACTACAGCCGAGGATCTGGTGAAGGTGCACAACACATACCACACCACCTGCAGAGGTACTGTACTACAGCCGAGGATCTGGTGAAGGAGTACACAACACGTACCACACCACCTGCAGAGGTACTGTACTACAGCCGAGGATCTGGTGAAGGAGTACACAACACGTACCACACCACCTGCAGAGGTACTGTACTACAGCCGAGGATCTGGTGAAGGTGCACAACACGTACCACGCCACCTGCAGAGGTACTGTACTACAGCCGAGGATCTGGTGAAGGGTACACAACACGTACCACACCACCTGCAGAGGTACTGTACTACAGCCGAGGATCTGGTGAAGGAGTACACAACACGTACCACACCACCTGCAGAGGTACTGTACTACAGCCGAGGATCTGGTGAAGGAGTACACAACACGTACCACACCACCTGCACAGGTACTGTACTACAGCCGAGGATCTGGTGAAGGAGTACACAACACGTACCACGCCACCTGCAGAGGTACTGTACTACAGCCGAGGATCTGGTGAAGGAGTACACAACACGTACCACACCACCTGCAGAGGTACTGTACTACAGCCGAGGATCTGGTGAAGGAGCACAACACGTACCACACCACCTGCAGAGGTACTGTACTACAGCCGAGGATCTGGTGAAGGTGCACAACACGTACCACACCACCTGCAGAGGTACTGTACTACAGCCGAGGATCTGGTGAAGGAGTACACAACACGTACCACACCACCTGCAGAGGTACTGTACTACAGCCGAGGATCTGGTGAAGGAGCACAACACGTACCACACCACCTGCAGAGGTACTGTACTACAGCCGAGGATCTGGTGAAGGAGCACAACACGTACCACACCACCTGCACAGGTACTGTACTACAGCCGAGGATCTGGTGAAGGTGCACAACACGTACCACACCACCTGCACAGGTACTGTACTACAGCCGAGGATCTGGTGAAGGAGTACACAACACGTACCACACCACCTGCAGAGGTACTGTACTACAGCCGAGGATCTGGTGAAGGAGTACACAACACGTACCACACCACCTGCAGAGGTACTGTACTACAGCCGAGGATCTGGTGAAGGAGTACACAACACGTACCACACCACCTGCACAGGTACTGTACTACAGCCGAGGATCTGGTGAAGGAGTACACAACACGTACCACGCCACCTGCAGAGGTACTGTACTACAGCCGAGGATCTGGTGAAGGAGTACACAACACGTACCACACCACCTGCAGAGGTACTGTACTACAGCCGAGGATCTGGTGAAGGAGCACAACACTACCACACCACCTGCAGAGGTACTGTACTACAGCCGAGGATCTGGTGAAGGTGCACAACACGTACCACACCACCTGCAGAGGTACTGTACTACAGCCGAGGATCTGGTGAAGGAGTACACAACACGTACCACACCACCTGCAGAGGTACTGTACTACAGCCGAGGATCTGGTGAAGGAGCACAACACTACCACACCACCTGCAGAGGTACTGTACTACAGCCGAGGATCTGGTGAAGGTGCACAACACGTACCACACCACCTGCACAGGTACTGTACTACAGCCGAGGATCTGGTGAAGGAGTACACAACACGTACCACACCACCTGCAGAGGTACTGTACTACAGCCATATGATGACTGGCGCTGTCACTTATATTAGGAATCCACTAGGGGGATGAGACATGACAGGACCCTTCATATGTAGAAATGAAGACTGAGTGAAGAGAAGGCAATAATAGCGCTGATGATGTCATCACCCGATACAGAAAACTGACAGGGTCACTAGCCTTGGTAGTAACTATACCCTGTGCCCATACACCTCACAAATACTAGGGCCATCGAGTGCCTGTGTGAACACAGCACTAGTGACCACTGGTCCATGCACGTCTATGGGACTCACGAAGAACTGTACAGGGATATATAAAGGACCCGTGTTCATCTGATAGGTGGGGGGCCCAGCAGTGAGACCCCCAGCGATCACCTATCCTGTGTATTGGTCAGACATATTGTTTTTGTTATCCCGTCAAGCAAAGGTTGTGAAAATGGAGTCGAATGGAGACATAACGTTTATTATAAAGTTGTAGATATTGAATCTTCATCTCTGACAACCCCAATCATGTCTATAGTGTAAGACAGGATGTAAGCAGGGGCGGGGCTATGGTAATCAAGTGGGGGGGGGGGGGGTTATGATAATCAGGGGCGGGGTTATGATAATCGGGGCGTGTGGTTAGAATACTCAGGGGTGGGGTTAGGATAATCAGGGGGTGTGGTTAGGACACTCAGAGGGCAGGGTTTGGATACTCAGGGGGAGGGGTTAGAATAATCAGGGGGTGTGGTTATGATACTCAGGGGTGGGGTTAGGATAATCAGGGGTGTGATTAGGATACTCAGGGGTGGGGTTAGGATAATCAGGGTGTGTGGTTAGGATACTCAGGGGTGGGGTTAGGATAATCAGGGGGTGGAGTTAGGATACTCAGGGGTGGGGTTTATGACTAAACCAAGTCACAAGCCTCCTAGACAGCTATATTATCTATAAGAGGCATATACCTGCATCACAGACAGTATTCCCCAGGTTATATTACAGTAATAGTATTACATGAAGACTCAGAAATACTCTGAAGATTTGAAGGGAAAGTAAATCACAGCCTGGCACAGTCTGCCAGGAATAAAGATGGCGGCGGCCGTGATGTACGTATAACGTTAAAGGGGGCGGTGCTTATGAGGACGGGCATCAAGAGCGCGCCTCCGGGGCTGGCAGGAAGAGGGAGCGCGCCCTCCGCCGGTGCCGAAGAGTTGTGAGCGCGCTGCGGGGACCGGGAGCGGAGACCGGAGAGAGGTGAGAGCCGGAGCCATGTCCGTGTATGTGGAGGGCTGTATACTGCCAGTACAGCCTGTGTGTGACACCCCCATCCTGCCTGCACTGTGGTACATTCCGTTATGTCTATAGATTCCCACTCATCATGATGTATCCTGTAGGTATCCCTGTATACCCCCCCCCCCAGAGTCATTGGTGTATTCCATAGAGACATCATATACACTGTATATAGAGGACCTGCTGTCCATATGTCATCTACTGTCTATAGGTGACCTCCTCTATACACTGTATATATGTCACCTCCTGGCTATAACACTGTATACACTGTATATATGTCACCTCCTGGCTATAACACTGTATACACTGTATATATGTCACCTCCTGCATATAACACTGTATATATGTCACCTCCTGGCTATAACACTGTATATATGTCACCTCCTGGCTATAACACTGTATATACTGTATATATGTCACCTCCTGCATATAACACTGTATATACTGTATATATGTCACCTCCTGCATATAACACTGTATATACTGTATATATGTCACCTCCTGCATATAACACTGTATATATGTCACCTCCTGCATATAACACTGTATACACTGTATATATGTCACCTCCTGCATATAACACTGTATATACTGTATATATGTCACCTCCTGCATATAACACTGTATATATGTCACCTCCTGCATATAACACTGTATACACTGTATATATTGCACCTCCTGCATATAACACTGTATATACTGTATATATGTCACCTCCTGCATATAACACTGTATATACTGTATATACGTCACCTCCTGCATATAACACTGTATACACTGTATATATGTCACCTCCTGCATATAACACTGTATATACTGTATATATGTCACCTCCTGCATATAACACTGTATACACTGTATATATGTCACCTCCTGCATATAACACTGTATATATGTCACCTCCTGGCTATAACACTGTATACACTGTACATATGTCACCTCCTGGCTATAACACTGTATACACTGTATATATGTCACCTCCTGCATATAACACTGTATATACTGTATATATGTCACCTCCTGGCTATAACACTGTATACACTGTATATATGTCACCTCCTGCATATAACACTGTATATATGTCACCTCCTGACTATAACACTGTATATATGTCACCTCCTGCATATAACACTGTATATATGTCACCTCCTGACTATAACACTGTATATATGTCACCTCCTGGCTATAACACTGTATATATGTCACCTCCTGACTATAACACTGTATATATGTCACCTCCTGCATATAACACTGTATATACTGTATATATGTCACCTCCTGCATATAACACTGTATATATGTCACCTCCTGCATATAACACTGTATATACTGTATATATGTCACCTCCTGCATATAACACTGTATATACTGTATATATGTCACCTCCTGCATATAACACTGTATATACGTCACCTCCTGGCTATAACACTGTATATATGTCACCTCCTGGCTATAACACTGTATATACTGTATATATGTCACCTCCTGCATATAACACTGTATATATGTCACCTCCTGCATATAACACTGTATATATGTCACCTCCTGCATATAACACTGTATACACTGTATATATGTCACCTCCTGCATATAACACTGTATACACTGTATATATGTCACCTCCTGCATATAACACTGTATACACTGTCTATATGTCACCTCCTGCATATAACACTGTATATACTGTATATATGTCACCTCCTGGCTATAACACTGTATACACTGTATATATGTCACCTCCTGGATATAACACTCTATACACTGTATATATGTCACCTCCTGGCTATAACACTGTATACACTGTATATATGTCACCTCCTGCATATAACACTGTATATACTGTATATATGTCACCTCCTGCATATAACACTGTATACACTGTATATATGTCACCTCCTGCATATAACACTGTATATACTGTATATATGTCACCTCCTGGCTATAACACTGTATACACTGTATATATGTCACCTCCTGCATATAACATTGGTATATATATGTCACCTCCTGGATATTAGTATAATGTTGTACCGTGTTAGCCATTGAAAGTAGTGGAAGAGTGAAGAAATCAGGCGATACCTTTTAGAGGCTAACTGAGTATATTTATAAGTAAGCTTTCAGGAGTACTCGCTCCCTTCATCAGACATGGTGTGATACAAGAACTGAAAATTCAGATTTTTATTCACATGGTTTTCAAAGCATTTTAGAGTCCTTAAAAAAATTGCAATCTAAGTAGAGAAGTTATTTACAACAGGTCAAAAAAACAGTCTGGAAACTTTTGGTGCGTGACGGAGGGATCAGTAATTCTTGCTGTTATCTGTTTGCTATCAGGAGGTGATTTGTGTCCCTCACAGTTCATACATAGTGTGACATGAAGCTGGCATGAATATTAAGTCCAAATTGCAGAGTTTGAAATTTTTGCATAAATTTGTACTCCATTTCTTTTCTTTTCTCCTGTGTCTTAAAATGTCCCATTAAAACCACAACCCGCAAATCTTCAATAGAGTGGTTTTCTCCGGAGAAATGTGCGGCCACTGGGAGATCGGTTCTGCTGTTATTAATGGTGGATCTGTGTGAGTTCATTCGTTGACTGAGTCTCTGCCCACAGAGCAGAGTCACCTACAACCCACAGCTGGAGATCCTACGAAGGATTGCCAAGGAGCTCCAACCTGTACTACATAGGGACAACAGACTCAAGGACATATTTCCAGTCCCCCCTCTCCTCTCCTTTCGACAACCACCAAACCTGAGGCGCATTATCGTCCGCAGTGCCCTGAAGGCCCCAACTGAAAATGGCACCTCACCTTGCCTACATAAAAGGTGCATGACCTGCAAGCACATCCACACCGCTGACAGTGTACCTGTCCCACAGTCACAGCAGGTGCACAGAATTAGGGGGACATTCTCCTGCAGGTCTTCCAATGTGGTGTACCCATAAGTGTGTGCAATGTCCCACCACAGGCCTCTATGTGGGGGAAACAGGGCAGAGACTCAGTCAACGAATGAACTCACATAGATCCACCATTAATAACAGCAGAACAGATCTCCCAGTGGCCGCACATTTCTCCGGAGAAAACCACTCTATTGAAGATTTGCGGGTTGTGGTTTTAATGGGACATTTTAAGACACAGGAGAAAAGGAAAGAAATGGAGTACAAATTTATGCAAAAATTTCAAACTCTGCAATTTGGACTTAATATTCATGCCAGCTTCATGTCATACTATGTATGACCTGTGAGGGACACAAATCACCTCCTGATAGCAAACAGATAACAGCAAGAATTACTGATCCCTCCGTCACGCACCACAAGTTTCCAGACTGTTTTTTTGACCTGTTGTAAATAACTTCTCTACTTAGATTGCAATTTTTTTTAAGGACTCTAAAATGCTTTGAAAACCATGTGTATAAAAATCTGTTAATTTTCAGTTCTTGTATCACACCATGTCTGATGAAGGGAGCGAGCACTCCTGAAAGCTTACTTATAAATATACTCAGTTAGCCCCTAAAAGGTATCGCCTGATTTCTTCACTCTTCCACCTCCTGGCTATAACACTGTATATATGTCACCTCCTGGTTATAACACTGTATATATGTCACCTCCTGCATATAACACTGTATATACTGTATATATGTCACCTCCTGCATATAACACTGTATACACTGTATATATGTCACCTCCTGCATATAACACTGTATATACTGTATATATGTCACCTCCTGCATATAACACTGTATATATGTCACCTCCTGCATATAACACTGTATACAATATATATATGTCACCTCCTGGCTATAACACTGTATACACTGTATATATATATATGTCACCTCCTGCATATAACACTGTATACACTGTATGTATGTCACCTCCTGGATATAACACTCTATACACTGTATATATGTCACCTCCTGGCTATAACACTGTATACACTGTATATATGTCACCTCCTGGACATAACACTGTATACACTGTATATATGTCACCTCCTGCATATAATACTGTATACACTGTATATATGTCACCTCCTGCATATAACACTGTATACACTGTATATATGTCACCTCCTGGATATAACACTGTATACACTGTATATATGTCACCTCCTGCATATAACACTGTATATATGTCACCTCCTGCATATAACACTGTATACACTGTATGTATGTCACCTCCTGGATATAACACTGTATACACTGTATATATGTCACCTCCTGGACATAACACTGTATACACTGTATATATGTCACCTCCTGGCTATAACACTGTATATACTGTATATAAGTCACCTCCTGCATATAATACTGTATACACTGTATATATGTCACCTCCTGCATATAATACTGTATACACTGTATATATGTCACCTCCTGCATATAACACTGTATACACTGTATATATGTCACCTCCTGCATATAACACTGTATACACTGTATGTATGTCACCTCCTGGATATAACACTGTATACACTGTATATATGTCACCTCCTGGACATAACACTGTATACACTGTATATATGTCACCTCCTGGCTATAACACTGTATATACTGTATATAAGTCACCTCCTGCATATAATACTGTATACACTGTATATATGTCACCTCCTGCATATAACACTGTATACACTGTATATATGTCACCTCCTGGCTATAACACTGTATATACTGTATATATGTCACCTCCTGCATATAACACTGTATATACTGTATATACGTCACCTCCTGGCTATAACACTGTATACACTGTATATATGTCACCTCCTGGCTATAACACTGTATACACTGTATATATGTCACCTCCTGCATATAACACTGTATACACTGTATATATGTCACCTCCTGCATATAACACTGTATATACGTCACCTCCTGGCTATAACACTGTATACACTGTATATATGTCACCTCCTGCATATAACACTGTATACACTGTATATATGTCACCTCCTGCATATAACACTGTATACACTGTATATATGTCACCTCCTGCATATAACACTGTATATATGTCACCTACTGCATATAACACTGTATATATGTCACCTCCTGCATATAACACTGTATATATGTCACCTCCTGCATATAACACTGTATATATGTCACCTCCTGCATATAACACTGTATACACTGTATATATGTCACCTCCTGCATATAACACTGTATACACTGTCTATATGTCACCTCCTGCATATAACACTGTATATACTGTATATATGTCACCTCCTGGCTATAACACTGTATACACTGTATATATGTCACCTCCTGCATATAACACTGTATATACTGTATATATGTCACCTCCTGGCTATAACACTGTATACACTGTATATATGTCACCTCCTGCATATAACACTGTATATACTGTATATATGTCACCTCCTGGCTATAACACTGTATACACTGTATATATGTCACCTCCTGCATATAACATTGGTATATATATGTCACCTCCTGGATATTAGTATAATGTTGTACTGTGTTAGCCATTGAAAGTAGTGGAAGAGTGAAGAAATCAGGCGATACCTTTTAGAGGCTAACTGAGTATATTTATAAGTAAGCTTTCAGGAGTGCTCGCCCCTTCATCAGACATGGTGTGATACAAGAACTGAAAATTAACAGATTTTTATACACATGGTTTTCAAAGCATTTTAGAGTCCTTAAAAAAAATTGCAATCTAAGTAGAGAAGTTATTTACAACAGGTCAAAAAACAGTCTGGAAACTTGTGGTGCGTGATGGAGGGATCAGTAATTCTTGCTGTTATCTGTTTGCTATCAGGAGGTGATTTGTGACCCTCACAGCTCATACATAGTGTGACATGAAGCTGGCATGAATATTAAGTCCAAATTGCAGAGTTTGAAATTTTTGCATAAATTTGTACTCCATTTCTTTTCTTTTCTCCTGTGTCTTAAAATGTCCCATTAAAACCACAACCCGCAAATCTTCAATAGAGTGGTTTTCTCCGGAGAAATGTGCGGCCACTGGGAGATCGGTTCTGCTGTAATTAATGGTGGATCTGTGTGAGTTCATTCGTTGACTGAGTCTCTGCCCACAGAGCAGAGTCACCTACAACCCACAGCTGGAGATCCTACGAAGGATTGCCAAGGAGCTCCAACATGTACTACATAGGGACAACAGACTCAAGGACATATTTCCAGTCCCCCCTCTCCTCTCCTTTCGACAACCACCAAACCTGAGGCGCATTATCGTCCGGAGTCCCCTGAAGGCCCCAACTGAAAATGGCACCTCACCTTGCCTACATAAAAGGTGCATGACCTGCAGGCACATCCACAGCGCTGACAGTGTACCTATCCCACAGTCACAACAGGTGCACAGAATTAGGGGGACATTCTCCTGCAGGTCTTCCAATGTGGTGTACCTCATAATGTGTGTGCAATGTCCCACCACAGGCCCTATGTGGGGGAAACAGGGCAGAGACTCAGTCAGCGCATGAACCACATAGATCCACCATTAATAACAGCAGAACAGATCTCCCAGTGGCCGCACATTTCTCCGGAGAAAACCACTCTATTGAAGATTTGCGGGTTGTGGTTTTAATGGGACATTTTAAGACACAGGAGAAAAGGAAAGAAATGGAGTACAAATTTATGCAAAAATTTCAAACTCTGCAATTTGGTCTTAATATTCATGCCAGCTTCATGTCACACTATTTATGACCTGTGAGGGACACAAATCACCTCCTGATAGCAAACAGATAACAGCAAGAATTACTGATCCCTCCGTCACGCACCACAAGTTTCCAGACTGTTTTTTTGATCTGTTGTAAATAACTTCTCTACTTAGATTGCAATTTTTTTTAAGGACTCTAAAATGCTTTGAAAACCATGTGTATAAAAATCTGTTAATTTTCAGTTCTTGTATCACACCATGTCTGATGAAGGGAGCTAGTACTCCTGAAAGCTTACTTATAAATATACTCAGTTAGCCTCTAAAAGGTATCGCCTGATTTCTTCACTCTTCCACCTCCTGGCTATAACACTGTATATATGTCACCTCCTGGTTATAACACTGTATATATGTCACCTCCTGCATATAACACTGTATATACTGTATATATGTCACCTCCTGCATATAACACTGTATACACTGTATATATGTCACCTCCTGCATATAACACTGTATATACTGTATATATGTCACCTCCTGCATATAACACTGTATACACTGTATATATGTCACCTCCTGGCTATAACACTGTATATATGTCACCTCCTGCATATAACACTGTATATACTGTATATATGTCACCTCCTGCATATAACACTGTATATACTGTATATATGTCACCTCCTGCATATAACACTGTATATACTGTATATATGTCACCTCCTGGCTATAACACTGTATATATGTCACCTCCTGCATATAACACTGTATATACTGTATATATGTCACCTCCTGCATATAACACTGTATACACTGTATATATGTCACCTCCTGCATATAACACTGTATATACTGTATATATGTCACCTCCTGCATATAACACTGCATACAATATATATATGTCACCTCCTGGCTATAACACTGTATACACGTGTATATATATATATATGTCACCTCCTGCATATAACACTGTATGTATGTCACCTCCTGGATATAACACTCTATACACTGTATATATGTCACCTCCTGGCTATAACACTGTATACACTGTATATATGTCACCTCCTGGACATAACACTGTATACACTGTATATAAGTCACCTCCTGCATATAATACTGTATACACTGTATATATGTCACCTCCTGCATATAACACTGTATACACTGTATATATGTCACCTCCTGCATATAACACTCTATACACTGTATATATGTCACCTCCTGCATTATAACACTGTATATACGTCACCTCCTGGCTATAACACTGTATACACTGTATATATGTCACCTCCTGCATATAACACTGTATATACTGTATATATGTCACCTCCTGCATATAACACTGTATATACTGTATATATGTCACCTCCTGCATATAACACTGTATATACTGTATATATGTCACCTCCTGGATATAACACTGTATACACTGTGTATATGTCACCTCCTGCATATAACACTGTATATACTGTATATATGTCACCTCCTGGATATAACACTGTATATATTGTATATATGTCACGTCGTGGCTATAACACTGTATACACTGTATATATGTCACCTCCTGCATATAACACTGTATATACTGTATATATGTCACCTCCTGCATATAACACTGTATACAATATATATGCACCTCCTGGCTATAACACTGTATACACTGTATATATATGTCACCTCCTGCATATAACACTGTATACACTGTATGTATGTCACCTCCTGGCTATAACACTGTATATATGTCACCTCCTGGCTATAACACTGTATACACTGTATATGTCACCTCCTGGCTATAACACTGTATACACTGTATATACGTCACCTCCTGGCTATAACACTGTATACACTGTATATACGTCACCTCCTGGATATAACACTGTATATGTCACCTCCTGCATATAACACTGTATACAATATATATGTCACCTCCTGGCTATAACACTGTATACAGTGTATATATGTCACCTCCTGGCTATAACACTGTATTCACTGTATATACGTCACCTCCTGGCTATAACACTGTATACACTGTATATATGTCACCTCCTGGCTATAACACTGTATTCACTGTATATACGTCACCTCCTGGCTATAACACTGTATACACTGTATATATGTCACCTCCTGCATATAACACTGTATATACGTCACCTCCTGGCTATAACACTGTATACACTGTATATATGTCACCTCCTGGCTATAACACTGTATACACTGTATATATGTCACCTCCTGCATATAACACTGTATACAATATATATGTCACCTCCTGGCTATAACACTGTATACACTGTATATATTTCACCTCCTGGCTATAACACTGTATACACTGTATATATGTCACCTCCTGGCTATAACACTGTATACACTGTATATATGTCACCTCCTGCATATAACACTGTATATACGTCACCTCCTGGCTATAACACTGTATACACTGTATATATGTCACCTCCTGGATATAACACTGTATACACTGTATATATGTCACCTCCTGAATATAACACTTTATACACTGTATATATGTCACCTCCTGCATATAACACTGTATATATGTCACCTCCTGCATATAACACTGTATATACTGTATACATGTCACCTCCTGGCTATAACACTGTATACACTGTATATATGTCACCTCCTGCATATAACACTGTATATACGTCACCTCCTGCATATAACACTGTATACACTGCATATATGTCACCTCCTGCATATAACACTGTATATACGTCACCTCCTGCATATAACACTGTATACACTGCATATATGTCACCTCCTGGATATAACACTGTATATACTGTATATATGTCACCTCCTGGATATAACACTGTATACACTGTATATATGTCACCTCCTGCATATAACACTGTATACACTGTATATATGTCACCTCCTGGATATAACACTGTATACACTGTATATATGTCACCTCCTGGCTATAACACTGTATATACGTCACCTCCTGGCTATAACACTGTATACACTGTATATATGTCACCTCCTGGATATAACACTGTATACACTGTATATATGTCACCTCCTGCATATAACACTGTATATATGTCACCTCCTGCATATAACACTGTATATATGTCACCTCCTGGCTATAACACTGTATACACTGTACATATGTCACCTCCTGCATATAACACTGTATATACTGTATATATGTCACCTCCTGCATATAACACTGTATATATGTCACCTCCTGGATATAACACTGTATATACTGTATATATGTCACCTCCTGGATATAACACTGTATACACTGTATATATGTCACCTCCTGGCTATAACACTGTATATACTCTATATATGTCACCTACTGCATATAACACTGTATATACTGTATATATGTCACCTCCTGCATATAACACTGTATATACTGTATATATGTCACCTCCTGGATATAACACTGTGTACACTGTATATAAGTCACCTCCTGCATATAACACTGTATATACTGTATATATGTCACCTCCTGCATATAACACTGTATATACTGTATATATGTCATCTCCTGCATATAACACTGTATACATGTCACCTCCTGCATATAACACTGTATATATGTCACCTCCTGCATATAATACTGTATATATGTCACCTCCTGGATAGAACACTGTATACCTGTATATATGTCACTTCCTGCATATAACACTGTATATACTGTATATATGTCACCTCCTGGCTATAACACTGTATATACTGTATATATGTCACCTCCTGGATATAACACTGTATACACTGTATATATGTCACCTCCTGCATATAACACTGTATACACTGTATATATGTCACCTCCTGCATATAACACTGTATACACTGTATATATGTCACCTCCTGCATATAATACTGTATATATGTCACCTCCTGGATAGAACACTGTATACTCTGTATATATGTCACTCCTGGCTATAACACTGTATATACTGTATATATGTCACCTCCTGCATATAACACTGTATATACTGTATATATGTCACCTCCTGCCTATAACACTGTATATACTGTATATATGTCACCTCCTGCATATAACACTGTATATACTGTATATATGTCACCTCCTGCATATAACACTGTATATACTGTATATATGTCACCTCCTGCATATAACACTGTATACACTGTATATATGTCACCTCCTGCATATAACATTGTATATATATGTCACCTCCTGGATATTAGTATAATGTTGTACCGTGTTAGCCATTGAAAGTAGTGGAAGAGTGAAGAAATCAGGCGATACCTTTTAGAGACTAACTGAGTATATTTATAAGTAAGCTTTCAGGAGTGCTCGCTCCCTTCATCAGACATGGTGTGATACAAGAACTGAAAATTAACAGATTTTTATACACATGGTTTTCAAAGCATTTTAGAGTCCTTAAAAAAAATTGCAATCTAAGTAGAGAAGTTATTTACAACAGGTCAAAAAAACAGTCTGGAAAATTGTGGTGCGTGACGGAGGGATCAGTAATTCTTGCTGTTATCTGTTTGCTATCAGGAGGTGATTTGTGACCCTCACAGGTCACACATAGTGTGATTTGAAGCTGGCATGAATATTGAGTTCAGTTCATGGTTCAAACATAGTGTGACATGAAGCTGGCATGAATATTAAGACCAAATTGCAGAGTTTGAAATTTTTGCATAAATTTGTACTCCATTTCTTTCCTTTTCTCCTGTGTCTTAAAATGTCCCATTAAAACCACAACCCGCAAATCTTCAATAGAGTGGTTTTCTCCGGAGAAATGTGCGGCCACTGGGAGATCTGTTCTGCTGTTATTAATGGTGGACCTGTGTGAGTTCATTCGTTGACTGAGTCTCTGCCCTGTTTCCCCCACATAGAGGCCTGTGGTGGGACATTGCACACACATTATGAGGTACACCACATTGGAAGACCTGCAGGAAAATGTCCCCCTAATTCTGTGCACCTGCTGTGACTGTGGGACAGGTACACTGTCAGCGGTGTGGATGTGCTTGCAGGTCATGCACCTTTTATGTAGGCAAGGTGAGGCGCCATTTTCAGTTGGGGCCTTCAGGGCACTCCGGACGATAATGCGCCTCAGGTTTGGTGGTTGTCGAAAGGAGAGGAGAGGGGGGACTGGAAATATGTCCTTGAGCCTGTTGTCCCTATGTAGCACAGGTTGGAGCTCCTTGGCAATCCTTCGTAGGATTTCCAGCCGTGGGTTGTAGGTGACAACTAGGGGCACTCGGGCATCTTTCTGGGTCTCTCTATATGTGAGCAGACTGTCTCTGTTAATGGCTGCCGCTTTGGTTAATTGGTTGTCCATCACTTTTGGTTTGTATCCCAATCGGATAAATTTCATCCTCAGATCCAGGAGGTGCTTGTCCAGGTCTGTTTTGTCGGAGCAAATACGATTGTATGGTATAGCCTGGCTGTAGATGATAGATTGTCTTGTGTGCTTGGGGTGGAAGCTGTCGTTTCTCAGGTAGGCCGTTCTGTCTGTGGGTTTGTGGTATATTGATGTGAGTAGCCGGTGGTCTTTAATGTATATTGTGGTGTCCAGAAAGTGAATTTCACTAAATATGATAAATATGATAAAAATTTCCTATAACAACAAAAAAAGAACACAGGATGAGATACAGGCCCTGAAATCATCATTGGCTAATGACACAGAGGAAATGAAGGCCAAACTCCACACATACTACTGGAAACTTCAGGATATGCTTATTAACAACAAAAAGAAAAAGCTCCACAGACTGAGACAAAAAGGCCTCATTACTACAACCGCAAGTACTAGCCCAGCTCAGCAAAGCCGTGTTGTGAATCTTTCCTCCTATGAGCCAAACAAACACGAAATGTCAGTTCTCTCCAAAGGTCTCTCCTTCTGCCCCTCAGCACACACTGACCATATCCAACTCTGCAATGATATGGAGGAGTTTTTCAGAAAAATGAGATTAAGGGAATATTTTTATGACAAAGACCTTCCATACAGCAGCGACTCTGAGATGGAACAGCCCATAAGGAATCCTACCAAAAAATCTACCTGGACCCCACGCCCTGGAGCTAATGCAGCACTGGATAAATATATTGACTGTTTCAGAAGCAAAGTAAAATCAGAAATCCTGGAGAAACAAAAGAAACAGGCGCATAACCTAACCCTGCAGGAACAGAAGGCTATTACATCACTGAAAGAAAATCAGGATATAATAATAAAACCCGCTGACAAAGGGGGCGCAATAGTCATAATGAACACCTCAGACTATATCCAGGAAGCAAACAGGCAACTGTCAAATCCCATCCATTACTCCAAACTTGGAAGTGATCCCACAGAGGCCTATATGAAAGAACTAAAGGATATGATCAAGGAGTTTCCAGTCCAGATCCAGAATCAGGTAAAAGGACTTATCCCACAAGATCCCAGGCCGGGCTGCTTCTATATGCTCCCAAAGATACACAAAGATGGCAACCCTGGGAGGCCTATCATTTCTGGCATTGGGACACTGACAGAAAACATCTCAGGTTGGGTGGAAAATCTCCTAAAACCCCTTGTCAGGGATACTCCAAGCTATATCCAGGACACCACTGACCTTCTTAACAAACTGACTGCCCTGGGCCCTCTACCTGAGGGTACCATTTTGGCCACCATGGATGTGGAATCCCTGTATACCAACATTCCCCACAAGGATGGAGTTGCAGCATGTCGGGTACACCTGGCAAAACAAAACCTCCCAACAGAACCAGTAACGCAGCTCATACAATTCATCCTTAGCCACAACCATTTTACCTTTGGAGAGGATCTATATCTACAGCGAATGGGAACTTCAATGGGGACCAGATGTGCACCCCAATATGCAAATCTCTTTATGGCAGAAATGGAAGGAACATATTTATCAACATGCGCCACCAAACCTATGATTTACCTTCGTTATATCGATGATATCCTTGTCATCTGGACTGCAGGTGAGGAGGCCCTACTTCAATTCCATAATGACTTCAATGACTTTCACCCGACCATCAACCTTAAACTTAGCTATTCAGGGAGTGAAATTCACTTTCTGGATACCACAATATACATTAAAGACCACCGGCTACTCACATCAATATACCACAAACCCACAGACAGAACGGCCTACCTGAGAAACGACAGCTTCCACCCCAAGCACACAAGACAGTCTATAATCTACAGCCAGGCTATACCATACAATCGTATTTGCTCCGACAAAACAGACCTGGACAAGCACCTCCTGGATCTGAGGATGAAATTTATCCGATTGGGATACAAACCAAAAGTGATGGACAACCAATTAACCAAAGCGGCAGCCATTAACAGAGACAGTCTGCTCACATATAGAGAGACCCAGAAAGAAGCCCGAGTGCCCCTAGTTGTCACCTACAACCCACAGCTGGAAATCCTACGAAGGATTGCCAAGGAGCTCCAACCTGTACTACATAAGGACAACAGACTCAAGGACATATTTCCAGTCCCCCCTCTCCTCTCCTTTCGACAACCACCAAACCTGAGGCGCATTATCGTCCGGAGTGCCCTGAAGGCCCCAACTGAAAATGGCACCTCACCTTGCCTACATAAAAGGTGCATGACCTGCAAGCACATCCACACCGCTGACAGTGTACCTGTCCCACAGTCACAACAGGTGCACAGAATTAGGGGGACATTTTCCTGCAGGTCTTCCAATGTGGTGTACCTCATAATGTGTGTGCAATGTCCCACCACAGGCCTCTATGTGGGGGAAACAGGGCAGAGACTCAGTCAACGAATGAACTCACACAGGTCCAATATTAATAACAGCAGAACCGATCTCCCAGTGGCCGCACATTTCTCCGGAGAAAACCACTCTATTGAAGATTTGCGGGTTGTGGTTTTAATGGGACATTTTAAGACACAGGAGAAAAGAAAAGAAATGGAGTACAAATTTATGCAAAAATTTCAAACTCTGCAATTTGGACTTAATATTCATGCCAGCTTCATGTCACACTATGTTTGAACCATGAACTGAACTCAATATTCATGCCAGCTTCAAATCACACTATGTATGACCTGTGAGGGACACAAATCACCTCCTGATAGCAAACAGATAACAGCAAGAATTACTGATCCCTCCGTGACGCCCCACAATTTTCCAGACTGTTTTTTTGACCTGTTGTAAATAACTTCTCTACTTAGATTGCAATTTTTTTAAGGACTCTAAAATGCTTTGAAAACCATGTGTATAAAAATCTGTTAATTTTCAGTTCTTGTATCACACCATGTCTGATGAAGGGAGCGAGTACTCCTGAAAGCTTACTTATAAATATACTCAGTTAGCCTCTAAAAGGTATCGCCCGATTTCTTCACTCTTCCACCTCCTGGCTATAACACTGTATATATGTCACCTCCTGCATAAACACTGTATACGCACCTCCTGCTATAACACGGTATCGCCTGTATATCTGTCACCTCCTGGCTAAACACGAAAGCACCTCCTGGCTATAACACTGTATATACTGTATATATGTCACCTCCTGCATATAACACTGTATACACTGTATATATGTCACCTCCTGCATATAACACTGTATACACTGTATATATTGCACCTCCTGCATATAACACTGTATATACTGTATATATGTCACCTCCTGGATATAACACTGTATATATGTCACCTCCTGGCTATAACACTGTATATACTCTATATATGTCACCTACTGCATATAACACTGTATATACTGTATATATGTCACCTCCTGGATATAACACTGTATATATGTCACCTCCTGCATATAACACTGTATACACTGTATATATGTTACCTCCTGCATATAACACTGTATATACTGTATATATGTCACCTCCTGCATATAACACTGTATATACTGTATATATGTCACCTCCTGCATATAATACTGTATATACTGTATATGTATATGTCACCACCTGGCTATAACACTGTATATACTGTATATATGTCACCTACTGCATATAACACTGTATACACTGTATATATGACACCTATTGTATATACTGTATATATGTCACCTCCTGCATATAACACTGTATACACTGTATATATGTCACCTCCTGCATATAATACTGTATACACTGTATATATGTCACCTCCTGCATATAATACTGTATATACTGTATATATATATGTCACCTCCTGGCTATAACACTGTATATACTGTATATATGTCACCTACTGCATATAACACTGTATACACTGTATATATGACACCTACTGTATATACTGTATATATGTCACCTCCTGGCTATAACAATGTATATACTGTATATATGTCACCTCCTGCATATAACACTGTATATATGACACCTACTGTATATACTGTATATATGTCACCTCCTAGCCATAACACTGAATATACTGTATATATATCACCTCCTGGCTATAACACTGTATATATGTCACCTGTATATATGGATCCAGTCAGGGCTTTCCCCTGTGATCTGTCCAGCATGGACTCTATACGGCTCAGTCTTGTGATGGCCGCTGTACTGAGTTTGTTGCCTTTTGTTTAGGAGGAACAGAAATATTTTTACCTGTCACCTGAGAGGTCTTATGCCATGTGACTGGTGAGCCAGTGCACTGTGTACCCCCTGGGAGACCCAGACTTCTCCATTACTGGGGCTCTCCATCAGCTTACCACAGGATCGGTCATATGTGTCTGATCACTGCGATCACCACCGATCACTAGATCACCACACTGAGGAGGAGCCTGCACTGCCACCCTGTGTATAGTCTATGGAACTGACCAGGAATGGACTCTGAATGTTGCTTCCCATCAGTATCAACTGTTAAAGGGCACCTGAGTTTCCCTGAAGAGTTGCACCGTCTCTAGGGTCTTGTGGGCAGTCTGCGCTATGACTATATAGTCCTTCATACATGGGGTCCTGTCAGAAATTCTGCTGTTAATAATGACATCATGGCTGAAATACATTTTCTATTTGTCTCTGAGGCTGTGGGTATGTACACTAAGGAGCAGTCCCCCCCCCCCTTCCCTATCCATTACTAATAATATTCTGCCAGGAGTAACTGTACAATAGCAAACGAACACCTGCGAAAAGCACAAGTGATCATGTGAGTTGTGCAGAATCCTCAGTCTGTTACACACAGCAACAGTTTGCTGACATATCTGTGCAGGCTGTGTGGAGAATCAACCCCTCCCCTCTGCATTCACTGTGTGAAGAGAGAAAAGGATGGCACCCTACACTCACTGAGAAAAGCAAGACAGAATAGAATGTATCTAGGGACAGACTGCTTAGTAACAAAAGAGTGAACAGCAAATTAGAAGAGACACACCTAGTGGCAGGAACTTTAGAGAGGTTTTTTAGGCAAAAATCAGCCACATTTTTAATCAAAGTGCATTACATTTTAGTCCAGAATTACATGATCTATGAAATGAGACTATGTTGTCTGAAAAGTTACTGACCATTTAAAGAGGACCTTTTATGTTTTCAGGGACATGCGGTTTTACATACCGCTAGAAAGCCGACAGCGTGCTGAATTCAGCGCACTGCCGGCTTTCCGGTATGTGCCCCGGGGCTGGAGATATCGACGGTGTAAGTTTCACGGTTTACTGTCACAGCTATGCTGTGAGGAACGCCCTCCCTGACAGTTCTCGTTTATAGACTTGTACTGGGGGGGGGCGTTCCTCACAGCTCAGCGTCATCACCGGGCAGTAAGGAGCACCCCCTCTCTGTACTCGTCTGTAGCCCTGTACTGTCAGAGGGGGCGCTCCTTACTGCCCCGCGATGACGCTGAGCTGTGAGGAACCGCATATACGTGAGGACGTGAAAGGTCCTCTTTAAATAACCCCTTTAATCTATGCTTTAGCCTCACATCTTCTCTCTCCTCTGTCCTGCATCATGAAACATAGGTTCAGTATTATAGCACTTATACTCTTTTACATAGGAGCAGTATTATAGTAGTTATATTCTTGTACATAGGGGCAGTATTATAGTAGTTATATTCTTGTACATAGGGGGCAGTATTATAGTAGTTATATTCTTGTACATAGGACGCAGTATTATAGTAGTTATATTCTTGTACATAGGAGTAGTATTATAGTAGTTATATTTTTGTACATAGGAGCAGTATTATAGCACTTATACTCTTTTACATAGGAGCAGTATTATAGTAGTTATATTCTTGTACATAGGAGGTAGTATTATAGTAGTTATATTCTTGTACATAGGAGCAGTATTATAGTAGTTATATTCTTGTACATAGGAGCAGTATTATAGTAGTTATATCCTTGTACATAGGAGTAGTATTATAGTAGTTATATTCTTGTACATAGGGGCAGTATTATAGTAGTTATATTCTTGTACATAGGAGCAGTATTATAGTAGTTATATTCTTGTACATAGGAGGTAGTATTATAGTAGTTATATTCTTGTACATAGGAGCAGTATTATAGTAGTTATATTCTTGTACATAGGAGCAGTATTATAGTAGTTATATTCTTGTACATAGGAGCAGTATTATAGTAGTTATATTCTTGTACATAGGAGCAGTATTATAGTAGTTATATTCTTGTACATAGGGGCAGTATTATAGTAGTTATATTCTTGTACATAGGGGGCAGTATTATAGTAGTTATATTCTTGTACATAGGAGGTAGTATTATAGTAGTTATATTCTTGTACATAGGCAGTATTATAGTAGTTATATTCTTGTACATAGGGGCAGTATTATAGTAGTTATATTCTTGTACATAGGAGGTAGTATTATAGTAGTTATATTCTTGTACATAGGGGCAGTATTATAGTAGTTATATTCTTGTACATAGGAGCAGTATTATAGTAGTTATATTCTTGTACATAGGAGCAGTATTATAGTAGTTATATTCTTGTACATATGAGCAGTATTATAGTAGTTATATTCTTGTACATAGGGAGCAGTATTATAGTAGTTATATTCTTGTACATAGGAGGCAGTATTATAGTAGTTATATTCTTGTACATAGGAGCAGTATTATAGTAGTTATATTCTTGTACATAGGAGTAGTATTATAGTAGTTATATTCTTGTACATAGGAGGTAGTATTATAGCAGTTATATTCTTGTACATAGGAGCAGTATTATAGTAGTTATATTCTTGTACATAGGAGTAGTATTATAGTAGTTATATTCTTGTACATATGAGGTAGTATTATAGTAGTTATATTCTTGTACATAGGAGCAGTATTATAGTAGTTATATTCTTGTACATAGGAGCAGTATTATAGTAGTTATATTCTTGTACATAGGAGCAGTATTATAGTAGTTATATTCTTGTACATAGGAGGTAGTATTATAGTAGTTATATTCTTGTACATAGGAGGTAGTATTATAGTAGTTATATTCTTGTACATAGGAGCAGTATTATAGTAGTTATATTCTTGTACATAGTGGGTAGTATTATAGTAGTTATATTCTTGTACATATGAGCAGTATTATAGTAGTTATATTCTTGTACATAGGGGCAGTATTATAGTAGTTATATTCTTGTACATAGGAGCAGTATTATAGTAGTTATATTCTTGTACATAGGAGCAGTATTATAGTAGTTATATTCTTGTACATAGGAGTAGTATTATAGTAGTTATATTCTTGTACATAGGAGCAGTATTATAGTAGTTATATTCTTGTACATAGCAGTATTATAGTAGTTATATTCTTGTACATAGGAGTAGTATTATAGTAGTTATAGTCTTGTACATAGGGGCAGTATTATAGTAGTTATATTCTTGTACATAGGGGGCAGTATTATAGTAGTTATATTCTTGTACATAGGAGCAGTATTATAGTAGTTATATTCTTGTACATAGGGGGCAGTATTATAGTAGTTATATTCTTGTACATAGGGGCAGTATTATAGTAGTTATATTCTTGTACATAGGAGCAGTATTATAGTAGTTATATTCTTGTACATAGGGAGCAGTATTATAGTAGTTATATTCTTGTACATAGGAGGTAGTATTATAGTAGTTATATTCTTGTACATAGGGGCAGTATTATAGTAGTTATATTCTTGTACATAGGAGTAGTATTATAGTAGTTATATTCTTGTACATAGGAGCAGTATTATAGTAGTTATATTCTTGTACATAGGAGGTAGTATTATATTAGTTATATTCTTGTACATAGGAGCAGTATTATAGTAGTTATATTCTTGTAAATAGGAGGTAGTATTATGTACAGTTCTAGGATATAATGTCTTTGTGATACACTGTATGACAGTCCTGTACTACAGCATCACCCGCTTATATTATAGGGGCCCTATGGCAACACTTTAGAGGTTGTCTTAGGAAGATCACTCCTGTATATGTGCCTTGTTAGGGACACATGGACATTATAGATGGGATACAGGGGACACTTGTTAGTGATGGTTCTCTGTGAGTCAAACTAGAAAGCCGCTCTTTACATTGTTCTTCAGTTTGTGTAGGTCGGGTTCTTTGTAACATTATAGGTTGCATGTTTTTTGATGTTATAGAAAGAGGTTACGTCCTCACTGTTGTAGGGATGGGTTCTACTCTGTGATGTCACTGGTGTGGGAATGGGTTATACTCTGTGTTGTCACTGGTGTAGTGATGGGTTATGTCCTCAGTGATGTCACTGTTGTTGGGGTAGGTTATGTACTCTGTGATGTCACTGTTGTAGGGACGGGTTATACTCTCTGTGATGTCACTGGTGTTGGGGTAGGTTATGTTCTCTGTGATGTCACTGGTGTAAGGATGGGTTATACTCTCTGTGATGTCACTGGTGTAGGGTTAGGTTATGTTCTCTGTGATGTCACTGGTGTAAGGATGGGCTGTACTCTGTGATGTCACTGGTGTAGGGATGGGTTATACTCTCTGTGATGTCACTGGTGTAGGGTTAGGTTGTTCTCTGTGTTCCCAGCTTCTCATTACATCCCAGTTTACACTGTATTTTGCCCCCATAGTGATAGCCGTATACCACCATCATGGAGTTGTCTGTTGTATTTTTCCTACGGGTTGTGTAGCTTGCGGTTGCGTGTTTCCTCTCTGCAGATGTTGTGTTGAGATGTTGACATTAGTGTGATGTCCTGATCGGTCTACACAGAAGTGTCCGGGGATTGTCACACTACAAACACTCTACAAAGTTTTACTGCATTGCAGAGCTGGATGTGCGGAGCTGCGCGGTGGCCCTGGATGTGTGAGCTGGTTGTCAGGACACATGAAGGTGCAAGGCCCGGCTGTTATCACTAGATAAACACCAGTGGAAAGAACAACATGGGCTGCGGCTGTTTCCATTACACCGTCCTCCGGGCGGCTCTGTCACTGGTGTCCTGGCTGAGCACGGGGATGGAGCTGGGGGTCATTCACTGAGGAGCCAGATAGCTGCGCTACTGCATGTAAAGCGGCATCTACAGGTGTGTACAGGCACGTAGTGTAATATCATACATAGAGGGCAGCCTGGAGCAAGGTGTGTTGTATCTGGTTGGTACAAGTGATGTCACCAGGGCAGGGGTAGGTTGTTCTCTTACTGAGAGGTAGGTTGTGGTTTCATTGATGTCATTGGTGTAGGGGTAGGTAGCTCAGGACTCTAGCTGGATATCCTGGTACATTGTGCTGTTTTCTGCAAGTATACTGTATATCCTCACTCTCTGTATACAGAGGATAGCCCCAGTGTCTGCGGATATATATCCTCACTCTCTGTATACAGAGGATAGCCCCAGTGTCTGCGGGTATATATCCTCACTCTCTGTATACAGAGGATAGCCCTGGTGTCTGCGGGTATATATCCTCACTCTCTGTATACAGAGGATAGCCCTGGTGTCTGCAGGTATATAGCCTCACTCTCTGTATACAGAGGATAGCCCTGGTGTCTGCGGGTGTATATATACTCACTCTCTGTATACAGAGGATAGCCCCGGTGTCTGCGGGTATATATACTCACTCTCTGTATACAGAGGATAGCCCTGGTGTCTGCGGGTATATAGCCTCACTCTCTGTATACAGAGGATAGCCCTGGTGTCTGCGGGTATATATACTCACTCTCTGTATACAGAGGATAGCCCTGGTGTCTGCGGGTATATAGCCTCACTCTCTGTATACAGAGGATAGCCCCGGTGTCTGCGGGTATATATCCTCCCTCTCTGTATACAGAGGATAGCCCCGGTGTCTGCGGGTATATATCCTCCCTCTCTGTATACAGAGGGATAGCCCTGGTGTCTGCGGGTATATATCCTCACTCTGTGTATACAGAGGATAGCCCTGGTGTCTGCGGGTATATAGCCTCACTCTCTGTATACAGAGGATAGCCCCGGTGTCTGCGGGTATATATCCTCACTCTGTGTATACAGAGGATAGCCCTGGTGTCTGCGGGTATATAGCCTCACTCTCTGTATACAGAGGATAGCCCCGGTGTCTGCGGGTATATATCCTCCCTCTCTGTATACAGAGGATAGCCCCGGTGTCTGCGGGTATATATCCTCCCTCTCTGTATACAGAGGATAGCCCCGGTGTCTGCGGGTATATATCCTCACTCTGTGTATACAGAGGATAGCCCTGGTGTCTGCGGGTATATATCCTCACTCTCTGTATACAGAGGATAGCCCTGGTGTCTGCGGGTATATATCCTCACTCTCTGCATACAGAGGATAGCCCCGGTGTCTGCGGGTATATATCCTCACTCTCTGTATACAGAGGATAGCCCTGGTGTCTGCGGGTATATATCCTCACTCTCTGTATACAGAGGATAGCCCCGGTGTCTGCGGGTATATATCCTCACTCTCTGTATACAGAGGATAGCCCCGGTGTCTGCGGGTATATATCCTCACTCTCTGTATACAGAGGATAGCCCCGGTGTCTGCGGGTATATATCCTCACTCTCTGTATACAGAGGATAGCCCCGGTGTCTGCGGGTATATATCCTCACTCTCTGTATACAGAGGATAGCCCCGGTGTCTGCGGGTATATATCCTCACTCTCTGTATACAGAGGATAGCCCCGGTGTCTGCGGGTATATATCCTCACTCTCTGTATACAGAGGATAGCCCCGGTGTCTGCGGGTATATATCCTCACTCTCTGTATACAGAGGATAGCCCCGGTGTCTGCGGGTATATATCCTCACTCTCTGTATACAGAGGATAGCCCCGGTGTCTGCGGGTATATATCCTCACTCTCTGTATACAGAGGATAGCCCCGGTGTCTGCGGGTATATATCCTCACTCTCTGTATACAGAGGATAGCCCTGGTGTCTGCGGGTATATATACTCACTCTCTGTATACAGAGGATAGCCCCGGTGTCTGCGGGTCTATATCCTCACTCTCTGTATACAGAGGATAGCCCTGGTGTCTGCGGGTATATATCCTCCCTCTCTGTATACAGAGGATAGCCCCGGTGTCTGCGGGTATATATCCTCACTCTCTGTATACAGAGGATAGCCCCGGTGTCTGCGGGTATATATCCTCACTCTCTGTATACAGAGGATAGCCCTGGTGTCTGCGGGTATATATCCTCCCTCTCTGTATACAGAGGATAGCCCTGGTGTCTGCGGGTATATATCCTCACTCTCTGTATACAGAGGATAGCCCTGGTGTCTGCGGGTATATAGCCTCACTCTCTGTATACAGAGGATAGCCCTGGTGTCTGCGGGTGACTGCCCCCCAGGCCCGCTCCTGTAACGTACAGATAAAGCTGCAGCCGCCCGGTGATGATGTCAGGAACCAAAGTGATCGACTCTGATCCTTATCTGACGGCTCACTATGGATGTGCGCTGGGTAAACAAACCCGCCAGCGGTGAGGAGGAACCGGCAACACCGTAACAACCCTGTAATCTGGGTAATCCTAGTCCGGAAATCTTCATAGCGTGGAGACCCTTTCCTGTATAATGTGTGCTCTGCAGCGCCCCCTTTCCTGTATAATGTGTGCTCTGCAGCGCCCCCTGTCCTGTATAATGTGTGCTCTGCAGCGCCCCCTGTCCTGTATACAGTAATGTGTGCTCTGCAGCGCCCCCTGTCCTGTATAATGTGTGCTCTGCAGCCCCCCTGTCCTGTATAATGTGTGCTCTGCAGCGCCCCCTGTCCTGTATAATGTGTGCTCTGCAGCGCCCCCTGTCCTGTATAATGTGTGCTCTGCAGCGCCCCCTGTCCTGTATAATGTGTGCTCTGCAGCGCCCCCTGTCCTGTATAATGTGTGCTCTGCAGTGCCTGTCAGGTATATTGTGTGCTCTGCAGCGCCCCCTGTCCTGTATAATGTGTGCTCTGCAGCGCCCCCTGTCCTGTATAATGTGTGCTCTGCAGCGCCCCTGTCCTGTATAATGTGTGCTCTGCAGCGCCCCCTGTCCTGTATAATGTGTGCTCTGCAGCGCCCCCTGTCCTGTATAATGTGTGCTCTGCAGCGCCCCCTGTCCTGTATAATGTGTGCTCTGCAGCGCCCCCTGTCCTGTATAATGTGTGCTCTGCAGCGCCCCCTGTCCTGTATAATGTGTGCTCTGCAGCGCCCCCTGTCCTGTATAATGTGTGCTCTGCAGTGCCTGTCAGGTATATTGTGTGCTCTGCAGCGCCCCCCTGTCCTGTATAATGTGTGCTCTGCAGCGCCCCCCCTGTCCTGTATAATGTGTGCTCTGCAGCGCCCCCTGTCCTGTATAATGTGTGCTCTGCAGCGCCCCCTGTCCTGTATAATGTGTGCTCTGCAGCGCCCCCCTGTCCTGTATAATGTGTGCTCTGCAGCGCCCCCTTTAGTGGATGTGTCGGTCTGATCCGTGACTCTTTACTCGGCAGGATGATTGAGGAGAGCGGCAGGCGCCGGAGGACGATGGCGGAGAAGCGGCAGCTCTTCATGGAGATGAGTGAGTGCCTGCAGCTTGTTCAGGACTCTGGGAAAGCTGGGTGCTTTGTGTGCTGGGAACGGGAGTGGCGGCCATGTTGGTTGTTGCTGACTTCTCTCCTTTCTCAGGGGCGCAGAACTTTGACGTGATTCGGCTGTCGACCTACCGGACGGCGTGTAAGCTGCGCTTCGTACAGAAGAGATGTAACCGTGAGTATCGGCACAGGACTAGTCACAGCTGAGGGTTTGTTACAGCTACATCCAGTCTGGACCGATACATTGTAACAGACCGTCAGATGTGAGGATTGTCTGCACCGGATATAGTATCAGTCTCTTATCTCGTGTCTCATCTCATCTGTCTCACATCTGGCGCTCTCTCGCACCCTTACCTGTCTCACATCTGGTGGTCTGTCACCTATCTGGCGCTCTCGTGCCCCCCTCATCTCTGTCTCTCATCAGGCGCTCTTGCCCCCTCACCTTACCTCTTTCTCACATCTGGCGCTCCCGACCCCCTCACCTCTGTCTCACATCTGGCGCTCTCTCGCCTCCTCACCTCTGTCTCACATCTTGCGCTCTCTCGCCTCCTCACCTCTCTCACATCTGGCGCTCTCTCGCCCCCTCACCTCTCTCACATCTGGCGCTCTCTCGCCTCCTCCACCCCTCTCACATCTGGCACTCTCTCGCCCCCTCACCTCTCTCACATCTGGCACTCTCTCGCCCCCTCACCTCTGTCTCACATCTGGCGCTCTCTCGGCCCCGCGGCCCCCCCCCATCTGGCGCTCTCTCGCCTCCTCACCTCTCTCACATCTGGCGCTCTCTCGCCTCCTCACCTCTCTCACATCTGGCGCTCTCTCGCCTCCTCACCTCTCTCACATCTGGCGCTCTCTCGCCCCCCACCACCTCTGTCTCACATCTGGCGCTCTCTCGCCCTCCCCACCTCTCTCACATCTGGCACTCTCTCGCCACCTCACCTCTCTCACATCTGGTCCTCTTGGGGGGGCCCCCCACTTCTGTCTCACATCTGGCGCTCTCTCGTCCCCTTACCTGTCTCACATCTGGCGCTCTCTCGTCCCCTTACCTGTCTCACATCTGGCGCACTCTCGCCCCCTTACCTGTCTTACATCTGGCGCTCTCTCGCACCCTTACCTGTCTCACATCTGGTGGTCTGTCACCTATCTGGAGCTCTCGCGCCCCCCTCATCTCTGTCTCTCATCTGGTGCTTTTTCCCCCTCACCTCTCTCACATCTGGCGCTCTCGGCCCCCCTCACCTCTGTCTCACATCTGGCGGTCTCGCCCCCTCACCTCTCTGACATCTGGCGGTCTCGCCCTCTCACCTCTCTGACATCTGGCGCTCTCTCACCTCTCTGACATCTGGCGCTCTCTCACCTCTCTGACATCTGGCGCTCTCTCACCTCTCTGACATCTCTCGGCGCTCTCTCACCTCTCTAGGCTCTCCCCTCTCTGACATGTGGCGCTCTCTCACCTCTCTGACGGCTCTCTCACCTCTCTGACATCTGGCGCTCTCACCTCTCTGACATCTGGCGCTCTCACCTCTCTGACATCTGGCGCTCTCTCACCTCTCTGACATCTGGCGCTCTCTCTCTCACCTCTCTGACATCTGGCGCTCTCACCTCTCTGACACCTGGCGCTCTCTCACCTCTCTGACACGTGGCGCTCTCCCCCTCTGACACGTGGCGCTCCCACACCTCTCTGACATCTGGCGCTCTCTCACCTCTCTGACATCTGGCGCTCCTCTCACCTCTCTGACATCTGGCGCTCTCTCACCTCTCTGACATCTGGCGCTCTCTCACCTCTCTGACACGTGGCGCTCTCTCACCTCTCTGACATCTGGCGCTCTCTCACCTCTCTGACATCTGGCGCTCTCTCACCTCTCTGACATCTGGCGCTCTCTCACCTCTCTGACATCTGGCGCTCTCTACACCCAAGTGGCGCTCTCTCACCTCTCTGACATCTGGCGCTCTCTCACCTCTCTGACACGTGGCGCTCTCTCACCTCTCTGACATCTGGCGCTCTCTCACCTCTCTGACATCTGGCGCTCTCTCACCTCTCTGACACGTGGCGCTCTCTCACCTCTCTGACATCTGGCGCTCTCTCACCTCTCTGACATCTGGCGCTCTCTCACCTCTCTGACATCTGGCGCTCTCTCACCTCTCTGACATCTGGCGCTCTCTCACCTCTCTGACATCTGGCGCTCCCCTCCTCTGCACCTCTCTGACACCTCTCTGACATGTGGCGCTCTCTCACCTCTCTGACATGTGGCGCTCTCTCACCTCTCTGACACGTGGCGCCTCTCACCTCTCTGACAGGCCGCTCTCTCACCTCTCTGACACCGGCGCCCTCTCCCTCTCTGACACCTGGCGCTCTCTCACCTCTCTGACATCCTGCGCTCTCTCACCTCTCTGACATCTGGCGCTCTCTCACCTCTCTGACATGTGGCGCTCTCTCACCTCTCTGACATCTGGCGCTCTCTCACCTCTCTGACATCTGGCGCTCTCTCACCTCTCTGACATCTGGCGCTCTCACCTCTCTGACATCCGGCGCTCTCTCACCTCTCTGACATCTGGCGCTCTCTCACCTCTCTGACACCTGGCGCTCTCTCACCCTCTCTGACCCTGGCGCTCTCTCACCTCTCTGACATGTGGCGCTCTCTCACCTCTCTGACATCTGGCGCTCTCTCACCTCTCTGACATGTGGCGCTCTCTCACCTCTCTGACATCTGGCGGGCTCCCTCTCACCTCTCTGACATCTGGCGCTCTCTCACCTCTCTGACATCTGGCGCTCTCTCACCTCTCTGACATCTGGCGCTCTCTCACCTCTCTGACATGTGGCGCTCTCTCACCTCTCTGACATCTGGCGCTCTCTCACCTCTCTGACATCTGGCGTCTCCCCCCCCCCCTCCCGCTCTCTCACCTCTCTGACACCTGGCGCTCTCTCACCTCTCTGACATCTGGCGCTCTCTCACCTCTCTGACATCTGGCGCTCTCTCACCTCTCTGACATCTGGCGCTCTCTCACCTCTCTGACATCTGGCGCTCTCTCACCTCTCTGACACCTGGCGCTCTCTCACCTCTCTGACATCTGGCGCTCTCTCACCTCTCTGACATCTGGCGCTCTCTCACCTCTCTGACATCTGGCGCTCTCTCACCTCTCTGACATCTGGCGCTCTCTCACCTCTCTGACATGTGGCGCTCTCTCACCTCTCTGACATCTGGCGCTCTCTCACCTCTCTGACATCTGGCGCTCTCTCACCTCTCTGACATCTGGCGCTCTCTCACCTCTCTGACATCTGGCGCTCTCTCACCTCTCTGACATCTGGCGCTCTCTCACCTCTCTGACATCTGGCGCTCTCTCACCTCTCTGACATCCTGCGCTCTCTCACCTCTCTGACATCTGGCGCTCTCTCACCTCTCTGACACCTGGCGCTCTCTCACCTCTCTGACACCTCACCTGGTCGCTCTCTCACCTCTCTGACATCTGGCGCTCTCTCACCTCTCTGACATCTGGCGCTCTCTCACCTCTCTGACATCCTGGGCTCTCTCACCTCTCTCACCTGGCGCTCTCTCACCTCTCTGACATCTGGCGCTCTCTCACCTCTCTGACACCTGGCGCTCTCTCACCTCTCTGACATCTGGCGCTCTCTCACCTCTCTGACATCTGGCGCTCTCTCACCTCTCTGACATCTGGCGCTCTCTCACCTCTCTGACATCTGGCGCTCCTCTCACCTCTCTGACATCTGGCGCTCTCTCACCTCTCTGACATCTGGCGCTCCCTCTCACCTCTCTGACATCTGGCGCTCTCTCACCTCTCTGACATCTGGGCGCTCTCACCTCTCTGACATCTGGCGCTCTCTCACCTCTCTGACATCTGGCGCTCTCTCACCTCTCTGACATCTGGCGCTCTCTCACCTCTCTGACATCTGGCGCTCTCTCACCTCTCTGACACTGGCGCCCTCTCACCTCTCTCACCTGCGGACATCTGGGCTCTCTCCCCCTCTGACATCTGGCGCTCTCTCACCTCTGACACGCGCTCTCTCACCTCTCTGACATCTGGCTCTCTCACCTCTCTGACATCTGGCGCTCTCTCACCTCTCTGACATCTGGCGCTCTCTCACCTCTCTGACATCTGGCGCTCTCTCACCTCTCTCTGCGCTCCTCTCACCTCTCTGACATCTGGCGCTCTCTCACCTCTCTGACATCTGGCGCTCTCTCACCTCTCTGACATCTGGCGCTCTCTCACCTCTCTGACATCTGGCGCTCTCTCACCTCTCTGACATCGGCGCTCTCTCACCTCTCTGACATCTGGCGCCTCTCTCACCTCTCTGACATCTGGCGCCCTCTCACCTCTCTGACATCTGGCGCTCTCTCACCTCTCTGACATCTGGCGCTCTCGCTCTCTGCCTCTCACCTCTCTGACATCTGGCGCTACCTCTCACCTCTCTGACATCTGGCGCTCTCTCACCTCTCTGACATGGGGCTCTCTCACCTCTCTGACATCTGGCGTCTCGCCCCCTCACCTCTCTGACATCTGGCGCTCTCTCACCCCTCTCTGACATCTGGCGCTCTCCCCCCCTGACCTCCGGCGCCCCCTCTGACATCTGGCGCTCTCTCACCTCTCTGACATCTGGCGCCCTCTCACCTCTCTGACATGGGCGCGCTCTCTCACCTCTCTGACATCTGGCGCCTCCCCCTCACCTCTCTGACATCCGGCGCTCTCTCACCTCTCTGACATCCTGGGCCCTCTCACCTCTCTGACATCTGGCGCTCTCTCACCTCTCTGACATCTGGCGGGTCGCCCCCTCACCTCTCTGACATCCTGGCTCTCTCACCTCTCTGACACCTGGGCTCTCTCACCTCTCTGACATCGGCGCTCTCTCACCTCTCTGACATCTGGCGCTCTCACCTCTCTGACCACCTCTCTGACATCTGGCTCTCTCACCTCTCTGACATCTGGCGCTCTCTCACCTCTCTGACATCCGGCGCCCTCTCACCCCTCTGACATCTGGCGCTCCTCCACCCTCTACCAACTCTCTGGGCTCTCTCACCTCTCTGACATCTGGCGCCCTCTCACCTCTCTGACATCGGCACCGGCCGCCCCCTCGACCTGCTCATCTGGGCTCTCTCACCTCTCTGACACTGGCGCCCTCTCACCTCTCTGACATCTGGCGCTCTCTCACCTCTCTGACATCTGGCGCTCTCGCCCACCTCTCTGACATCTGGCTCTCCTCACCTCTCTGACATCTGGCGCCCTCTCACCCTCTCTGACATCTGGCGCGCTCTCACCTCTCTGACATCTGGGGGCGCCCCCTCACCTCTCTGACATCTGCCGCTCTCCCCTCTGACCGCGCCTCTCCCCCCTCTGACATCTGGCCCCCCCCCCTCTGACATCCGCGCTCTCTGACCCCTCTGACATGCGCTCTCTCACCTCTCTGACACTGGCCGCCCCCTCACCCCTCTGACATCTGGCTCGCATCTGGCGCTCTCCACCTCTCTGACACCTGGCGCTCTCTCACCTCTCTGACATCTGGCGTCGCTCACCTCTCTGGCGGCCATCTCCCTCTCTGACATCTGGCGCTGACTCACCTCTCTGACATGTGCTCTCCTCTCGACATCTGGCGCCCCTCACCTCTCTGACATCTGGCGCTCTCTCCCCTCTCTGACATCTGGCCTCGGGCGCTCTCTCACCTCTCTGACATGGCCCTCGCCCCCGCCCTCTCCGCCACTCGCTCCCTCTCTGACACCGCCTCCCCCCCCCTCTCTGACACTGCGCCCCTCTCTGACCTCTCCGGCGCCCTCTCACCTCTCTGACATCTGGCGCTCTCTCACCTCTCTGACATCTGGCGCGGTCTCGCCCCTCACCTCTCTGACATCTGGCGCTCTCTCACCTCTCTGACATCTGGCGGCCCCCTCTCTCCCCCCCCCCCCCTCTCTGACATCTGGCGCTCTCACCTCTCTGACTCTGGCGCTCTCACCTCTCTGACATCTGGCGCTCTCTCACCTCTCTGACATCTGGCGCTCTCTCACCTCTCTGACATTTGGCGGTCTCGCCCCCTCACCTCTCTGACATCCTGCGCTCTCTCACCTCTCTGACATCTGGCGCCCTCTCACCTCTCTGACATCTGGCGCTCTCTCACCTCTCTGACATCTGGCGCTCTATCACCTCTCTGACACGTGGCGCTCTCTCACCTCTCTGACATCTGGCGCTCTCTCACCTCTCTGACATCTGGCGCCCTCTCACCTCTCTGACATCTGGCGCTCTCTCACCTCTCTGACATCTGGCGGTCTCGCCCCCTCACCTCTCTGACATCCTGCGCTCTCTCACCTCTCTGACATCTGGCGCTCTCTCACCTCTCTGACACCTGGCGCTCTCTCACCTCTCTGACACCTGGCGCTCTCTCACCTCTCTGACATCTGGCGCTCTCTCACCTCTCTGACATCTGGCGGTCTCGCCCCCTCCCCTCTCTGACATCTGGCGCTCTCTCACCTCTCTGACATCTGGCGCTCTCTCACCTCTCTGACATCTGGCGCTCTCTCACCTCTCTGACATCTGGCGCTCTCTCACCTCTCTGACATCTGGCGCTCTCTCACCTCTCTGACATCTGGCGCTCTCTCACCTCTCTGACATCTGGCGCTCTCTCACCTCTCTGACACCTGGCGCTCTCTCACCTCTCTGACATCTGGCGCTCTCTCACCTCTCTGACACCTGGCGCTCTCTCACCTCTCTGACATCTGGCGCTCTCTCACCTCTCTGACATCTGGCGCTCTCTCACCTCTCTGACATCCTGCGCTCTCTCACCTCTCTGACATCTGGCGCTCTCTCACCTCTCTGACATCTGGCGCTCTCTCACCTCTCTGACATCTGGCGCTCTCTCACCTCTCTGACATCTGGCGCTCTCTCACCTCTCTGACATCTGGCGCTCTCTCACCTCTCTGACACCTGGCGCTCTCTCACCTCTCTGACATCTGGCGCTCTCTCACCTCTCTGACACCTGGCGCTCTCTCACCTCTCTGACATCTGGCGCTCTCTCACCTCTCTGACATCTGGCGCTCTCTCACCTCTCTGACATCCGGCGCTCTCTCACCTCTCTGACATGGGGCGCTCTCACCCCTTCACCTCTCTGACATCTGGCGCTCTCTCACCTCTCTGACATCTGGCGCTCTCCTCACCTCTCTGACATCTGGGCGCTCCCGCCCCCCAACCTCTCTGACATCTGGCCGGCTCTCTCACCTCTCTGACATCTGGCGCTCTCTCACCTCTCTGACATCTGGCGCTCTATCACCTCTCTGACACGTGGCGCTCTCTCACCTCTCTGACATCTGGCGCTCTCTCACCTCTCTGACATCTGGCGCCCTCTCACCTCTCTGACATCTGGCGCTCTCTCACCTCTCTGACATCTGGCGGTCTCGCCCCCTCACCTCTCTGACATCTGGCGCTCTCCCTGCTGTGTCTTGTAGTTCACCTGGTGGACATCTGGAACATGATTGAGGCGTTCCGTGATAACGGTCTGAACACTCTGGATCACATGACGGAGATGAACGTGTCTCGCCTGGAGACCATCATCTCCTCCATCTACTACCAGCTCAACAAGCGCCTGCCCTCCACCCACCAGATCGGCGTCGATCAGTCCATCAGCCTGCTGCTCAACTTCATGATCGCCGCCTACGACAGGTCAGAGGCCACCGGTCACATGACCTACTCCTCCAGTAATCCGCCATCAGGCGCTGCGCAGAGACCATGTGATACTGGATTATGGGGATTATAGCAGATTAGGGGCGGAGTCACACGTAGTCACTGACCAACTCTCGCTGTGTTGCAGTGAAGGACACGGGAAGCTGACGGTGTTCTCGGTGAAGGCGATCCTGGCGACCATGTGCGGGGGCAAGATCCTGGACAAGTTGAGATGTGAGTGTGGGGGAGGGGTCTCCATATAACAGGCCACACGGGGCCCTCTGGAGTGGCAGGGCAGGGGATAGACTACTGATCCTGAGCTACCTCCTGTCTTATACTGCAAGGCCTGCAGGGGTGAGAGTGCAGATCTGGCTGTGACTGGAGTAGAGGACATGTGATAGCAGAATGCAGATCTGGCTGTGACTGGAGTAGAAGCCATGTGATAGCAGAATGCAGATCTGGCTGTGACTGGAGGAGAGGACATGTGATAGCAGAATGCAGATCTGGCTGTGACTGGAGGCGAGGACATGTGATAGCAGAATGCAGATCTGGCTGTGACTGGAGTAGAAGCCATGTGATAGCAGAATGCAGATCTGGCTGTGACTGGAGTAGAAGCCATGTGATAGCAGAATGCAGATCTGGCTGTGACTGGAGTAGAAGCAGTGTGATAGCAGAATGCAGATCTGGCTGTGACTGGAGTAGAAGCCATGTGATAGCAGAATGCAGATCTGGCTGTGACTGGAGTAGAAGCCATGTGATAGCAGAATGCAGATCTGGCTGTGACTGGAGTAGAAGCAGTGTGATAGCAGAATGCAGATCTGGCTGTGACTGGAGTAGAAGCAGTGTGATAGCAGAGTGCAGATCTGGCTGTGACTGGAGGCGAGGACATGTGATAGCAGAATGCAGATCTGGCTGTGACTGGAGTAGAAGCCATGTGATAGCAGAATGCAGATCTGGCTGTGACTGGAGTAGAAGCAGTGTGATAGCAGAATGCAGATCTGGCTGTGACTGGAGTAGAAGCCATGTGATAGCAGAATGCAGATCTGGCTGTGACTGGAGTAGAAGCCATGTGATAGCAGAATGCAGATCTGGCTGTGACTGGAGTAGAAGCAGTGTGATAGCAGAATGCAGATCTGGCTGTGACTGGAGTAGAAGCAGTGTGATAGCAGAGTGCAGATCTGGCTGTGACTGGAGGAGAGGACATGTGATAGCAGAATGCAGATCTGGCTGTGACTGGAGTAGAAGCCATGTGATAGCAGAATGCAGATCTGGCTGTGACTGGAGGAGAGGACATGTGATAGCAGAATGCAGATCTGGCTGTGACTGGAGTAGAAGCCATGTGATAGCAGAATGCAGATCTGGCTGTGACTGGAGGAGAGGACATGTGATAGCAGAATGCAGATCTGGCTGTGACTGGAGGCGAGGACATGTGATAGCAGAGTGCAGATCTGGCTGTGACTGGAGGCGAGGACATGTGATAGCAGAATGCAGATCTGGCTGTGACTGGAGGCGAGGACATGTGATAGCAGAATGCAGATCTGGCTGTGACTGGAGTAGAAGCCATGTGATAGCAGAATGCAGATCTGGCTGTGACTGGAGTAGAAGCAGTGTGATAGCAGAGTGCAGATCTGGCTGTGACTGGAGTAGAAGCCATGTGATAGCAGAATGCAGATCTGGCTGTGACTGGAGTAGAAGCCATGTGATAGCAGAATGCAGATCTGGCTGTGACTGGAGTAGAAGCAGTGTGATAGCAGAATGCAGATCTGGCTGTGACTGGAGTAGAAGCCATGTGATAGCAGAATGCAGATCTGGCTGTGACTGGAGTAGAAGCCATGTGATAGCAGAATGCAGATCTGGCTGTGACTGGAGGCGAGAACATGTGAGTACAGCTCCAGCTATGACCGGAATAGAAGCCATGTAATAGCAGAATTGTGAATGCAGATCTGGCTGTGACTGGAGTAGAAGCCACTCATAATTGTGAGTGCAGCTCTAGCTATGACCGGAGTAAAATCCTTGTAATAGCAGAATTGTGAATGCAGCTCTGTCTGTGTCTGGAGTAGAGGACATGAGTGCAGCTCTTGTTGTAACTGGAGTAGAAGACCTGACGTAGCTCATGATCAGTATGTATTATGTCATTTGTGTAATCTGGATTACAGGTGGAGCTTCAATCCCATTGAAATGTCCTGGTCTCATAGATTATGCTGTGGGACTACAAGTCCAAGCATAACAAGGCCTCCATAGCCCCTGCTGATATTGCCTTTTCTCCTGATAGCCGCCTGACTGGGAACAAACGAGAGCTTCCAGCTAGCACTTGCTGGCACTTGTAGTTCCTCTCCTGTGTTGCTGACCTCTGACCTGGTATTTTATCTCCCATTAGACTCCAGAGCGCCCTCAGCTGGACACAGTGCGGTCAGGTTGGTGCGTAGAGTCGGTAATAACCTGTTACTAACATCACTGCCGCCCGCACCGCGTCTGCTCCTCACCTAACCATGTAACACGCGTGTGGATAGACTGGGGTGGGGGGGGCAGAGAGGAAGAGACCACTGACCCCCAGAGCAGGGGTGACCAGAACACCAATCATGTGGAGACAGCGAGATTCTGATAATCCGGCATCATCCAGATACAGGGAGATTCTGATAATCTGGAATCATCTACAGATACAGGGACAGTCTGATAATCCGGCATCATCCATAGATACAGGGGGTATTGATAGTACGGCATCGTACAGATACAGGGACAGTCTGATAATCCGGCATCATCCATAGATACAGGGGGTATTGATAGTACGGCATCGTACAGATACGGGGACAGTCTGATAATCCGGCATCATCCATAGATACAGGGGGTATTGATAGTCCGGCATCGTACAGATACAGGGACAGTCTGATAATCCGGCATCATCCATAGATACAGGGGGTATTGATAGTACGGCATCGTACAGATACGGGGACAGTCTGATAATCCAGCATTATCCATAGATACAGGGGGTATTGATGGTACGGCATCGTACAGATACGGGGACAGTCTGGTAATCCGGCATCATCCATAGATACAGGGGGTATTGATGGTACGGCATCGTACAGATACGGGGACAGTCTGATAATCCGGCATCATCCATAGATACAGGGGGTATTGATAGTCCGGCATCGTACAGATACGGGGACAGTCTGATAATCCGGCATCATCCATAGATACAGGGGGTATTGATAGTACGGCATCGTACAGATACAGGGACAGTCTGGTAATCCGGCATCATCCATAGATACAGGGGGTATTGATAGTACGGCATCGTACAGATACGGGGACAGTCTGGTAATCCGGCATCATCCATAGATACAGGGGGTATTGATGGTACGGCATCGTACAGATACAGGGACAGTCTGATAATCCGGCATCATCCATAGATACAGGGGGTATTGATAGTACGGCATCGTACAGATACGGGGACAGTCTGATAATCCGGCATCATCCAGAGATAGGAGATTCTGATATTTCTCATTATATAGATAGATGGAGGGACAGGGATAGTCTGATAATCTGGTATTATATAGATACAGGCAGAGTCTGATAATCCGGCAGGGGGTTTATTCCAACCAATCACAGCTGCCCATGGCAGCCACTCACAGCCCATAGCAACCAGACACAGCTGCCCATGGCAACCACTCACAGCCCATAGCAACTAGACACAGCAGCCCATAGCAACCAATCACAGCACAACTTTCATTTTGTATTCTGCTCCTGATAAATGAAAGCTGTGCTGTGATTGGTTGCTATGGGCAGCAGTGATTGGTTGCTATGGGCAGCAGTGATTGGTTCTGCTTTTAGACCATTTTTATAAATCTGCCCCAGTATTTCCAGGTTTCTGGCGCTCGCCCGGATTCTGTACTCGCCCCGCAGAGGGTGTGATTATTGGGGTGTCCGCCCCTGTATGGGGGTGCAAAGCACGGATGTCAAGGTCATGTAGCGTCATGTGAACAGTGCAGAAGTTTTCACCCCCGTCCTAGTCTATAGGGGGCGCTGCTGCTTCAGGCTGCGGTTCTGTGGTCCTCGCCCCTGTCATGGGGCCCCTCTGTGTGGCCCCCTGGCTCCAGATACCATGTGCACTTTCTACCTGTAGGGGGCGTCCTGGTGGTGAGCAGCAGTAACTTCTATGACAGGTGAAGAATCTTTTGCTGATCCTACTCCGCTCACATCCAGAGCTGCAAGGAAGGCATGACTCCTCTGTTCACATTCACATCTATTCAGTAACTTCTTACTGATCTTGTGTCCACTCCTATACTCCAGTCACATCCAAAGCAGCACTCTACAGCTGATCACACTATACTGGACTGCTACTTCAGTCACCTCCAGAGCAGCGCTCTATATCACAATATATTAGCCTGTCGTGATCCTTCTATTATATCTCGCCGTGTTTAGATGCAGCTTTAGATGTGACTGGAGTAGGATAAGGCCATGATACAGGTGACTTGTATGGAGAGTAGAGTGTTGTTGTTACTGACACCCGTTGACCAGGAGGGGGCGTACTAACACCTCATTGTGTAGGTGGTGGGGGAGGGTCTTCAATCCTCTCTGACTCCGCCTCTCTGACTCTTGTGTCCGCAGATATCTTCTCCCAAGTGTCCGACTCCAGCGGCTTCATGGTGTACGCCAAGTTCGACCAGTTCCTGAGGGAGGTGCTGAAGCTCCCCACCACCGTCTTCGAGGGCCCGTCCTTCGGGTACACGGAGCACTCGGCCCGCTCCTGCTTCCCGCCACAGGTGAGCATTGTAGTGTTATAAATTATAGCGCCCCATCTGGAACGGTGGGCAGTATACTGGAGGTCTGTTTATTATAAGACACAATGTGAATGGATCCCGATCCTGTGGCCGCTGTCGCCCTATTCTATCTGTTAGGATTGAGTGCCATCTGCTGGCCATGGGAGGGATAACACCAGGAATAATAATATTGGATTATGTGATCCATCACTAGGGGGCGCTAGAGCATTACAGTGTGAGCTCTGATCACTGGGACCCCTGATGGGCTCACAAGCAGGGTCATAGGCTAATTCTCCACACAGGGGCCAGGATCGGCGGGGATCACATGATCGTAGTATCTCTGATCATGATGGGAAACGTTGAGGTTTATTCCATAGGATGATGTGGCCCTTTGTGTACAGATGTGGGGCCCCGGTGGGGGATTTCTCAGTGTGTATTTATGTTGTGTATGGCGTGTGTACGGTGTATGTATGGTGTATATGGTGTCACGTACCCCCCTCAGTGTGTATGTATGGTGTATATGGTGCGTGTATACAGTATGTACGGTGCCACTTACCCCCCATTAGTGTGTACGGTGTATGTATGGTGTGTGTACAGTATGTACGGTGCCACGTACCCCCCTCAGTGTGTATACAGTATGTACGGTGCCACGTACCCCCTCAGTGTGTATACAGTATGTACGGTGCCACGTACCCCCCCTCAGTGTGTATACAGTATGTACGGTGCCACGTACCCCCCTCAGTGTGTATACAGTATGTACGGTGCCACGTACCCCCCTCAGTGTGTATACAGTATGTACGGTGCCACGTACCCCCCTCAGTGTGTATACAGTATGTACGGTGCCACATACCCCCCTCAGTGTGTATACAGTATGTACGGTGCCACGTACCCCCCTCAGTGTGTATACAGTATGTACGGTGCCACGTACCCCCCTCAGTGTGTATACAGTATGTACGGTGCCACGTACCCCCCTCAGTGTGTATACAGTATGTACGGTGCCACGTACCCCCCTCAGTGTGTATACAGTATGTACGGTGCCACGTACCCCCCTCAGTGTGTATACAGTATGTACGGTGCCACGTACCCCCCTCAGTGTGTATACAGTATGTACGGTGCCACGTACCCCCCTCAGTGTGTATACAGTATGTACGGTGCCACGTACCCCCCCTCAGTGTGTATACAGTATGTACGGTGTATGTACGGTGCCACGTACCCCCCTCAGTGTGTATACAGTATGTACGGTGCCACGTACCCCCCCTCAGTGTGTATACAGTATGTACGATGTATGTACGGTGCCACGTACCCCCCCTCAGTGTGTATACAGTATGTACGGTGTATGTACGGTGCCACGTACCCCCCTCAGTGTGTATACAGTATGTACGGTGCCACGTACCCCCCCTCAGTGTGTATACAGTATGTACGGTGCCACGTACCCCCCTCAGTGTGTATGTATAATGTATATGGTGTGTGTTTACGGTGTGTGTATACAGTATGTACGGTGCCACGTACCCCCCTCAGTGTGTATACAGTATGTACGGTGCCACGTACCCCCCCCCCTCAGTGTGTATACAGTATGTACGGTGTATGTACGGTGCCACGTACCCCCCTCAGTGTGTATACAGTATGTACGGTGCCACGTACCCCCCCTCAGCGTGTATACAGTATGTACGGTGCCACGTACCACCCTCAGTGTGTATACAGTATGTACGGTGCCACGTACCCCCCCTCAGTGTGTATACAGTATGTACGGTGTATGTACGGTGCCACGTACCCCCCTCAGTGTGTATACAGTATGTACGGTGCCACGTACCCCCCTCAGTGTGTATACAGTATGTATGGTGCCACGTACCCCCCTCAGTGTGTATACAGTATGTACGGTGCCACGTACCCCCCTCAGTGTGTATACAGTATGTACGGTGCCACGTACCCCCCCTCAGTGTGTATACAGTATGTATGGTGCCACGTACCCCCCTCAGTGTGTATACAGTATGTACGGTGCCATGTACCCCCCTCAGTGTGTATACAGTATGTACGGTGCCACGTACCCCCCTCAGTGTGTATACAGTATGTACGGTGCCACGTACCCCCCTCAGTGTGTATACAGTATGTATGGTGCCACGTACCCCCCTCAGTGTGTATACAGTATGTACGGTGCCACGTACCCCCCTCAGTGTGTATACAGTATGTACGGTGCCATGTACCCCCCCTCAGTGTGTATACAGTATGTACGGTGCCACGTACCCCCCTCAGTGTGTATACAGTATGTACGGTGCCATGTACCCCCCTCAGTGTGTATACAGTATGTACGGTGCCACATACCCCCCCTCAGTGTGTATACAGTATGTACGGTGCCACGTACCCCCCTCAGTGTGTATACAGTATGTACGGTGCCACGTACCCCCCCTCAGTGTGTATACAGTATGTACGGTGTATGTACGGTGCCACGTACCCCCCTCAGTGTGTATACAGTATGTACGGTGCCACGTACCCCCCCTCAGTGTGTATACAGTATGTACGGTGCCACGTACCCCCCCTCAGTGTGTATACAGTATGTACGGTGCCACGTACCCCCCCTCAGTGTGTATACAGTATGTACGGTGCCACGTACCCCCCCTCAGTGTGTATACAGTATGTACGGTGCCACGTACCCCCCTCAGTGTGTATACAGTATGTACGGTGCCACGTACCCCCCCTCAGTGTGTATACAGTATGTACGGTGCCACGTACCCCCCTCAGTGTGTATACAGTATGTACGGGGTATGTACGGTGCCACGTACCCCCCTCAGTGTGTATACAGTATGTACGGTGCCACGTACCCCCCTCAGTGTGTATACAGTATGTACGGTGCCACGTACCCCCCCTCAGTGTGTATACAGTATGTACGGTGCCACGTACCCCCCTCAGTGTGTATACAGTATGTACGGTGCCACGTACCCCCCTCAGTGTGTATACAGTATGTACGGTGCCATGTCCCCCCCTCAGTGTGTATACAGTATGTACGGTGCCATGTACCCCCCTCAGTGTGTATACAGTATGTACGGTGCCACGTACCCCCCTCAGTGTGTATACAGTATGTACGGTGCCACGTCCACCCCCTCAGTGTGTATACAGTATGTACGGTGCCACGTAACCCCCCTCAGTGTGTATACAGTATGTACGGTGCCACGTACCCCCCCTCAGTGTGTATACAGTATGTACGGTGCCACGTACCCCCCTCAGTGTGTATACAGTATGTACGGTGTATGTACGGTGCCACGTACCCCCCCTCAGTGTGTATACAGTATGTACGGTGCCACGTACCCCCCTCAGTGTGTATACAGTATGTACGGTGCCACGTACCCCTCTCAGTGTGTATACAGTATGTACGGTGTATGTACGGTGCCACGTACCCCCCTCAGTGTGTATACAGTATGTACGGTGTATGTACGGTGCCACGTACCCCCCTCAGTGTGTATACAGTATGTACGGTGCCACGTACCCCCCTCAGTGTGTATACAGTATGTACGGTGCCACGTACCCCCCTCAGTGTGTATACAGTATGTACGGTGTATGTACGGTGCCACGTACCCCCCCCTCAGTGTGTATACAGTATGTACGGTGTATGTACGGTGCCACGTACCCCCCCCTCAGTGTGTATACAGTATATACGGTGCCACGTACCCCCCTCAGTGTGTATACAGTATGTACGGTGCCACGTACCCCCCTCAGTGTGTATACAGTATGTACGGTGTATGTACGGTGCCACGTACCCCCCCTCAGTGTGTATACAGTATGTACGGTGCCACGTACCCCCCCTCAGTGTGTATACAGTATGTACGGTGTATGTACGGTGCCACGTACCCCCCTCAGTGTGTATACAGTATGTACGGTGTATGTACGGTGCCACGTACCCCCCTCAGTGTGTATACAGTATGTACGGTGCCACGTACCCCCCTCAGTGTGTATACAGTATGTACGGTGCCAGGTACCCCCCTCAGTGTGTATGTATAATGTATATGGTGTGTGTTTACGGTGTGTGTATACAGTATGTACGGTGCCACGTATCCCCCTCAGTGTGTATACAGTATGTACGGTGCCACGTACCCCCCCCTCAGTGTGTATACAGTATGTACGGTGTATGTACGGTGCCACGTACCCCCCCTCAGCGTGTATACAGTATGTACGGGGCCACGTACCCCCCCTCAGTGTGTATACAGTATGTACGGTGCCACGTACCCCCCTCAGTGTGTATACAGTATGTACGGTGCCACGTACCCCCCTCAGTGTGTATACAGTATGTACGGTGCCACGTACCCCCCCCCTCAGTGTGTATACAGTATGTATGGTGCCACGTACCCCCCTCAGTGTGTATACAGTATGTATGGTGCCACGTACCCCCCTCAGTGTGTATACAGTATGTACGGTGCCACGTCCCCCCTCAGTGTGTATACAGTATGTACGGTGCCACGTACCCCCCTCAGTGTGTATACAGTATGTACGGTGCCACGTACCCCCCTCAGTGTGTATACAGTATGTACGGTGCCACGTACCCCCCTCAGTGTGTATACAGTATGTACGGTGCCACGTACCCCCCTCAGTGTGTATACAGTATGTACGGTGCCACGTACCCCCCTCAGTGTGTATACAGTATGTACGGTGCCACGTACCCCCCTCAGTGTGTATACAGTATGTACGGTGCCACGTACCCCCCTCAGTGTGTATACAGTATGTACGGTGCCACGTAACCCCCTCAGTGTGTATACAGTATGTACGGTGCCACGTACCCCCCCTCAGTGTGTATACAGTATGTACGGTGCCACGTACCCCCCCTCAGTGTGTATACAGTATGTACGGTGTATGTACGGTGCCACGTACCCCCCTCAGTGTGTATACAGTATGTACGGTGCCACGTACCCCCCCTCAGTGTGTATACAGTATGTACGGTGCCACGTACCCCTCTCAGTGTGTATACAGTGTGTACGGTGTATGTACGGGGTACGTGGTGCCACGTACCCCCCTCAGTGTGTATACAGTATGTACGGTGTATGTACGGTGCCACGTACCCCCCTCAGTGTGTATACAGTATGTACGGTGCCACGTATCCCCCTCAGTGTGTATACAGTATGTACGGTGCCACGTACCCCCCTCAGTGTGTATACAGTATGTACGGTGTATGTACGGTGCCACGTACCCCCCTCAGTGTGTATACAGTATGTACGGTGTATGTACGGTGCCACGTACCCCCCCTCAGTGTGTATACAGTATATACGGTGCCACGTACCCCCCCTCAGTGTGTATACAGTATGTACGGTGCCACGTACCCCCCTCAGTGTGTATACAGTATGTACGGTGTATGTACGGTGCCACGTACCCCCCTCAGTGTGTATACAGTATGTACGGTGCCACGTACCCCCCTCAGTGTGTATACAGTATGTACGGTGCCACGTACCCCCCTCAGTGTGTATACAGTATGTACGGTGTATGTACGGTGCCACGTACCCCCCTCAGTGTGTATACAGTATGTACGGTGCCACGTACCCCCCTCAGTGTGTATACAGTATGTACGGTGCCAGGTACCCCCCCTCAGTGTGTATGTATAATGTATATGGTGTGTGTTTACGGTGTGTGTATACAGTATGTACGGTGCCACGTACCCCCCCTCAGTGTGTATACAGTATGTACGGTGCCACGTACCCCCCTCAGTGTGTATACAGTATGTACGGTGTATGTACGGTGCCACGTACCCCCCCTCAGTGTGTATACAGTATGTACGGTGCCACGTACCCCCCTCAGCGTGTATACAGTATGTACGGTGCCACGTACCCCCCTCAGTGTGTATACAGTATGTACGGTGCCACGTACCCCCCTCAGTGTGTATACAGTATGTACGGTGCCACGTACCCCCCTCAGTGTGTATACAGTATGTACGGTGCCACGTACCCCCCTCAGTGTGTATACAGTATGTATGGTGCCACGTACCCCCCTCAGTGTGTATACAGTATGTATGGTGCCACGTACCCCCCTCAGTGTGTATACAGTATGTACGGTGCCACGTACCCCCCTCAGTGTGTATACAGTATGTACGGTGCCACGTACCCCCCTCAGTGTGTATACAGTATGTACGGTGCCACGTACCCCCCTCAGTGTGTATACAGTATGTACGGTGCCACGTACCCCCCTCAGTGTGTATACAGTATGTACGGTGCCACGTACCCCCCTCAGTGTGTATACAGTATGTACGGTGCCACGTACCCCCCTCAGTGTGTATACAGTATGTACGGTGCCACGTACCCCCCCTCAGTGTGTATACAGTATGTACGGTGCCACGTACCCCCCCTCAGTGTGTATACAGTATGTACGGTGCCACGTACCCCCCCCTCAGTGTGTATACAGTATGTACGGTGCCACGTACCCCCCTCAGTGTGTATACAGTATGTACGGTGCCACGTACCCCCCTCAGTGTGTATACAGTATGTACGGTGCCACGTACCCCCCTCAGTGTGTATACAGTATGTACGGTGCCACGTACCCCCCTCAGTGTGTATACAGTATGTACGGTGCCACGTACCCCCCCTCAGTGTGTATACAGTATGTACGGTGCCACGTACCCCCCTCAGTGTGTATACAGTATGTACGGTGTATGTACGGTGCCACGTACCCCCCTCAGTGTGTATACAGTATGTACGGTGCCACGTACCCCCCTCAGTGTGTATACAGTATGTACGGTGTATGTACGGTGCCACGTACCCCCCTCAGTGTGTATACAGTATGTACGGTGTATGTACGGTGCCACGTACCCCCACTCAGTGTGTATACAGTATGTACGGTGCCACGTATCCCCCTCAGTGTGTATACAGTATGTACGGTGCCACGTACCCCCCCTCAGTGTGTATACAGTATGTACGGTGTATGTACGGTGCCACGTACCCCCCCTCAGTGTGTATACAGTATGTACGGTGTATGTACGGTGCCACGTACCCCCCTCAGTGTGTATACAGTATGTACGGTGCCACGTACCCCCCCTCAGTGTGTATACAGTATGTACGGTGTATGTACGGTGCCACGTACCCCCCTCAGTGTGTATACAGTATGTACGGTGCCACGTACCCCCCTCAGTGTGTATACAGTATGTACGGTGTATGTACGGTGCCACGTACCCCCCCTCAGTGTGTATACAGTATGTACGGTGTATGTACGGTGCCACGTACCCCCCTCAGTGTGTATACAGTATGTACGGTGCCACGTACCCCCCTCAGTGTGTATACAGTATGTACGGTACCACGTACCCCCCTCAGTGTGTAGTATAATGTATATGGTGTGTGTTTACGGTGTGTGTATACAGTATGTACGGTGCCACGTACCCCCCTCAGTGTGTATACAGTATGTACGGTGCCACGTACCCCCCTCAGTGTGTATACAGTATGTACGGTGTATGTACGGTGCCACGTACCCCCCTCAGTGTGTATACAGTATGTACGGTGCCACGTACCCCCCCTCAGTGTGTATACAGTATGTACGGTGCCACGTACCCCCCTCAGTGTGTATACAGTATGTACGGTGCCACGTACCCCCCCTCAGTGTGTATACAGTATGTACGGTGCCACGTACCCCCCTCAGTGTGTATACAGTATGTACGGTGCCACGTACCCCCCCTCAGTGTGTATACAGTATGTATGGTGCCACGTACCCCCCCTCAGTGTGTATACAGTATGTATGGTGCCACGTACCCCCCTCAGTGTGTATACAGTATGTACGGTGCCACGTACCCCCCCTCAGTGTGTATACAGTATGTACGGTGCCATGTACCCCCCTCAGTGTGTATACAGTATGTACGGTGCCACGTACCCCCCTCAGTGTGTATACAGTATGTACGGTGCCACGTACCCCCCCTCAGTGTGTATACAGTATGTACGGTGCCACGTACCCCCCTCAGTGTGTATACAGTATGTACGGTGCCACGTACCCCCCTCAGTGTGTATACAGTATGTACGGTGCCACGTACCCCCCTCAGTGTGTATACAGTATGTACGGTGCCACGTACCCCCCTCAGTGTGTATACAGTATGTACGGTGCCACGTACCCCCCCTCAGTGTGTATACAGTATGTACGGTGTGCCACGTACCCCCCTCAGTGTGTATACAGTATGTACGGTGCCACGTACCCCCCCTCAGTGTGTATACGGAGTATGTACGGTGCCACGTACCCCCCTCAGTGTGTATACAGTATGTACGGTGCCACGTACCCCCCTCAGTGTGTATACAGTATGTACGGTGCCACGTACCCCCCTCAGTGTGTATACAGTATGTACGGTGCCACGTACCCCCTCAGTGTGTATACAGTATGTACGGTGCCACGTACCCCCCCTCAGTGTGTATACAGTATGTACGGTGCCACGTACCCCCCTCAGTGTGTATACAGTATGTACGAGGTATGTACGGTGCCACGTACCCCCCTCAGTGTGTATACAGTATGTACGGTGTATGTACGGTGCCACGTACCCCCCTCAGTGTGTATACAGTATGTACGGTGCCACGTACCCCCCTCAGTGTGTATACAGTATGTACGGTGCCACGTACCCCCCTCAGTGTGTATACAGTATGTACGGTGTATGTACGGTGCCACGTACCCCCCTCAGTGTGTATACAGTATGTACGGTGCCACGTACCCCCCTCAGTGTGTATACAGTATGTACGGTGTATGTACGGTGCCACGTACCCCCCCTCAGTGTGTATACAGTATGTACGGTGCCACGTATCCCCCCTCAGTGTGTATGTATAATGTATATGGTGTGTGTTTACGGTCCGTGTGTATACAGTATGTACGGTGCCACGTACCCCCCCCTCAGTGTGTATACAGTATGTACGGTGTATGTACGGTGCCACGTACCCCCCTCAGTGTGTATACAGTATGTACGGTGCCACGTACCCCCCCTCAGTGTGTATACAGTATGTACGGTGTATGTACGGTGCCACGTACCCCCCCTCAGTGTGTATACAGTATGTACGGTGTATGTACGGTGCCACGTACCCCCCTCAGTGTGTATACAGTATGTACGGTGCCACGTACCCCCCTCAGTGTGTATACAGTATGTACGGTGCCACGTACCCCCCTCAGTGTGTATGTATAATGTATATGGTGTGTGTTTACGGTAGTGTGTATACAGTATGTACGGTGCCACGTACCCCCCTCAGTGTGTATACAGTATGTACGGTGCCACGTACCCCCCTCAGTGTGTATACAGTATGTACGGTGTATGTACGGTGCCACGTACCCCCCTCAGCGTGTATACAGTATGTACGGTGCCACGTACCCCCCCTCAGCGTGTATACAGTATGTACGGTGCCACGTACCCCCCCCTCAGTGTGTATACAGTATGTACGGTGCCACGTACCCCCCTCAGTGTGTATACAGTATGTACGGTGCCACGTACCCCCCCCTCAGTGTGTATACAGTATGTACGGTGCCACGTACCCCCCTCAGTGTGTATACAGTATGTATGGTGCCACGTACCCCCCTCAGTGTGTATACAGTATGTACGGTGCCACGTACCCCCCTCAGTGTGTATACAGTATGTACGGTGCCACGTACCCCCCTCAGTGTGTATACAGTATGTACGGTGCCACGTACCCCCCTCAGTGTGTATACAGTATGTACGGTGCCACGTACCCCCCTCAGTGTGTATACAGTATGTACGGTGCCACGTACCCCCCTCAGTGTGTATACAGTATGTACGGTGCCACGTACCCCCCTCAGTGTGTATACAGTATGTACGGTGCCACGTACCCCCCCTCAGTGTGTATACAGTATGTACGGTGCCACGTACCCCCCTCAGTGTGTATACAGTATGTACGGTGCCACGTACCCCCCCTCAGTGTGTATACAGTATGTACGGTGTATGTACGGTGCCACGTACCCCCCCTCAGTGTGTATACAGTATGTACGGTGCCACGTACCCCCCTCAGTGTGTATACAGTATGTACGGTGCCACGTACCCCCCTCAGTGTGTATACAGTATGTACGGTGCCACGTACCCCCCTCAGTGTGTATACAGTATGTACGGTGCCACGTACCCCCCTCAGTGTGTATACAGTATGTACGGTGTATGTACGGTGCCACGTACCCCCTCAGTGTGTATACAAGGTATGTACGGTGCCACGTACCCCCCCTCAGTGTGTATACAGTATGTACGGTGTATGTACGGTGCCACGTACCCCCCTCAGTGTGTATACAGTATGTACGGTGCCATGTACCCCCCTCAGTGTGTATACAGTATGTACGGTGCCACGTATCCCCCTCAGTGTAGTATACAGTATGTACGGTGCCACGTACCCCCCTCAGTGTGTATACAGTATGTACGGGTACGGTGCCACGTACCCCCCCCCTCAGTGTGTATACAGTATGTACGGTGCCACGTACCCCCCCTCAGTGTGTATACAGTATGTACGGTGCCACGTACCCCCCCTCAGTGTGTAACAGTATGCACGGTGTATGTACGGTGCCACGTACCCCCCTCAGTGTGTATACAGTATGTACGGTGCCACGTACCCCCCTCAGTGTGTATACAGTATGTACGGTGCCACGTACCCCCCTCAGTGTGTATACAGTATGTACGGTGCCACGTACCCCCCTCAGTGTGTATACAGTATGTACGGTGTATGTACGGTGCCACGTACCCCCCCTCAGTGTGTATACAGTATGTACGGTGCCATGTACCCCCCCTCAGTGTGTATACAGTATGTACGGTGTATGTACGGTGCCACGTACCCCCCCTCAGTGTGTATACAGTATGTACGGTGCCACGTACCCCCCCTCAGTGTGTATACAGTATGTACGGTGTATGTACGGTGCCACGTACCCCCCCTCAGTGTGTATACAGTATGTACGGTGCCACGTACCCCCCTCAGTGTGTATACAGTATGTACGGTGCCACGTACCCCCTCAGTGTGTATACAGTATGTACGGTGCCACGTACGCACCCCCTCAGTGTGTACAGTGTATGTACGGTGCCACGTACCCCCCTCAGCATGTTTCTCTGTCTCCTGACAACCTTGTGTCTTACAGAAGAAGATCTCCCTGAACATGTTCTTGGACACCATCATGGCGGACCCTCCCCCCGCAGTGCCTCATCTGGTTACCTCTGATGCATCGCCTCGCCCATGTAGAAAATGGTGAGCATCGGAGTGCTGACAATACTCTGTGCTGCTGTGCTGTCCGCGCCTGTTGGTCAGTGAGCGCTCCTCCTTCTCTGTCTCCCCTGCAGTCTTCCATCCTGTGGAGTGCTCCTTCTGCCGCTCGGAGAGTATGATGGGTTTCCGCTACCGCTGCCAGCAGTGCCACAACTACCAGCTGTGCCAGAACTGCTTCTGGAGGGGGCACGCCAACGGGCCGCACAGCAACCAGCACCAGATGAAGGAGCACTCGTCCTGGGTGAGTACCTGCACCACTAGGGGTGATAACAGCGAGCACCTGATAAGCCCAGTGTAAACCCATGCTGGATTACCGGCTACTACCTGGCACCTCAAGACTTAAACTAGTGAGGTGCTCCATAGGGGGCGCCGCTCACATGAAGGGGGTATCCGGTCAGTGTTTAGGTAGGTGGTCTGCAGCAGAACATTGCCCAGACATCTCACTGTCTCCGCCCACACATTCTTCCCATAGCGCCCCCTGGTGCCTTTTCTTCCCCAGATAAGTGACACACAAGCACACGGCTGTCCACCGGACACCGGAAACTCCCCAGGACACGGGCCATAAGGAGCTACCAGTCATCACTATATGGTCCTAGTCACAGTCGCTCCGCTCTCTCCGCTTGCTCATGCTTCCTGCTTCCAACATCAGCTTCAAGTACTGTCTGTTCACCTACCGCTGAATATATCCCACCAGCGTCAGGGGCGCCATTGTCTCCAGACAGTCAGTGTTGCTCCCTTCACTGTGGAGTGATTTGGATGGTGTCTGCAGTGAGACATTTCTCATTATTCCCAGCAGAGGGCAGCAGAGCACACAAACCACACTGCAGTCCTTATGGCGTGGGATCCTGGTCTGCCCCTCTGTGTAGGAACGGGGTGGGGGGGGGGGGGGGCCGCTGGTGCAAAATTTAATTGATTCTTTTTCAAAAAGAAGATCTGCAGCAGCTGAGGTGTGTATGGTGAGGTTCTGCAGCAGCTGAAATGTGTTATGTGGATCTTATGTGTATTGTGAACTATATCATACTATGTAATACATACTGCAGCTGCTGAGGAACTTCTTTTTATATAGCTAGGGAGCCCTCCGTGTCAGTCAGTGGTGGGCACAGGTGTGATGAGTGACAGTCCGGTGCTGCAGGAAGAGATGGGCAGCATGAATGTAATCTGTATGTAGTGAGCGCCCCCTAGTGGTGACTGTATAATATGTATGTAGTGAGCTCCCCTTAGTGGTGACTGTATAATCTGTATGTAGTGAGCTCCCCCTAGTGGTGACTGTATAATCTGTATGTAGTGAGCTCCTCCTAGTGGTGACTGTATAATCTGTATGTAGTGAGCTCCCCCTAGTGGTGACTGTATATTCTGTTTGTAGTGAGCTCCCTCTAGTGGTGACTGTATAATCTGTATGTAGTGAGCTCCCTCTAGTGGTGACTGTATAATCTGTATGTAGTGAGCTCCTCCTAGTGGTGACTGTATAATCTGTATGTAGTGAGCTCCCCCTAGTGGTGGCTGTATAATCTGTATGTAGTGAGCTCCTCCTAGTGGTGACTGTATAATCTGTATGTAGTGAGCTCCCCCTAGTGGTGACTGTATATTCTGTTTGTAGTGAGCTCCCTCTAGTGGTGACTGTATAATCTGTATGTAGTGAGCTCCCCCTAGTGGTGACTGTATAATCTGTATGTAGTGAGCTCCCCCTAGTGGTGGCTGTATAATCTGTATGTAGTGAGCTCCCCCTAGTGGTGACTGTATAATCTGTATGTAGTGAGCTCCTCCTAGTGGTGACTGTATAATCTGTATGCAGTGAGCTCCTCCTAGTGGTGACTGTATAATCTGTATGCAGTGAGCTCCTCCTAGTGGTGACTGTATAATCTGTATGTAGTGAGCTCCCCCTAGTGGTGACTGTATAATCTGTATATAGTGAGCTCCCCCTAGTGGTGACTGTATAATCTGTATGTAGTGAGCATCCCCTAGTGGCGACTGTATAATCTGTATGTAGTGAGCTCCCCTAGTGGTGACTGTATATTCTGTATGTAGTGAGCTCCCCCTAGTGGTGACTGTATAATCTGTATGTAGTGAGCTCCCCCTAGTGGTGACTGTATAATCTGTATATAGTGAGCTCCCCCTAGTGGTGACTGTATAATCTGTATGTAGTGAGCATCCCCTAGTGGCGACTGTATAATCTGTATATAGTGAGCTCCCCCTAGTGGTGACTGTATATTCTGTATGTAGTAAGCTCCCTCTAGTGGTGACTGTATAATCTGTATGTAGTGAGCTCCCCCTAGTGGTGACTGTATAATCTGTATGTAGTGAGCTCCCCCTAGTGGTGACTGTATAATCTGTATGTAGTGAGCACCCTCTAGTGGTGGCTGTATAATCTGTATGTAGTGAGCTCCTCGTAGTGGTGACTGTATAATCTGTATGTAGTGAGCTCCCCCTAGTGGTGACTGTATAATCTGTATGTAGTGAGCTCCCCCTAGTGGTGGCTGTATAATCTGTATGTAGTGAGCTCCCCTAGTGGTGACTGTATAATCTGTATGTAGTGAGCTCCCCTAGTGGCGGCTGTATAATCTGTATGTAGTGAGCTCCCCTAGTGGCGACTGTATAATCTGTATGTAGTGAGCTCCCCCTAGTGGTGACTGTATATTCTGTATGTAGTGAGCTCCCTCTAGTGGTGGCTGTATAATCTGTATGTAGTGAGCTCCCCCTAGTGGTGACTGTATAATCTGTATGTAGTGAGCTCCCCCTAGTGGTGACTGTATAATCTGTATGTAGTGAGCATCCCCTAGTGGCGACTGTATAATCTGTATATAGTGAGCTCCCCCTAGTGGTGACTGTATATTCTGTATGTAGTGAGCTCCCTCTAGTGGTGACTGTATAATCTGTATGTAGTGAGCTCCTCCTAGTGGTGACTGTATAATCTGTATGTAGTGAGCTCCCCCTAATGGTGACTGTATAATTTGTATGTAGTGAGCTCCCTCTAGTGGTGACTGTATAATCTGTATATAGTGAGCTCCCCTTAGTGGTGACTGTATAATCTGTATGTAGTGAGCTCCCCCAAGTGGTGACTGTATATTCTGTATGTAGTGAGCTCCCCCTAGTGGTGACTGTATAATCTGTATGTAGTGAGCTCCCCCTAGTGGTGGCTGTATAATCTGTATGTAGTGAGCTCCCTCTAGTGGTGACTGTATAATCTGTATGTAGTGAGCTCCCCCTAGTGGTGACTGTATAATCTGTATGTAGTGAGCTCCCCCTATTGGTGACTGTATAATCTGTATGTAGTGAGCTCCCCCTAGTGGTGACTGTATAATCTGTATATAGTGAGCTCCCCCTAGTGGTGGCTGTATAATCTGTATGTAGTGAGCTCCCTCTAGTGGTGACTGTATAATCTGTATGTAGTGAGCTCCCTCTAGTGGTGACTGTATAATCTGTATGTAGTGAGCTCCCTCTAGTGGTGACTGTATAATCTGTATGTAGTGAGCTCCCTCTAGTGGTGGTTGTATAATCTGTATGTAGTGAGCTCCCCCTAGTGGTGACTGTATAATCTGTATGTAGTGAGCTCCCTCTAGTGGTGACTGTATAATCTGTTTGTAGTGAGCTCCCTCTAGTGGTGACTGTATAATCTGTATGTAGTGAGCTCCCCCTAGTGGTGACTGTATAATCTGTATGTAGTGAGCTCCCTCTAGTGGTGACTGTATAATCTGTATGTAGTGAGCTCCTCTAGTGGTGACTGTATAATCTGTATGTAGTGAGCTCCCTCTAGTGGTGATTGTATAATCTGTTTGTAGTGAGCTCCCCCTAGTGGTGACTGTATAATCTGTATGTAGTGAGCTCCCTCTAGTGGAGACTGTATAATCTGTATGTAGTGAGCTCCTCCTAGTGGTGACTGTATAATCTGTATGTAGTGAGCTCCCCTAGTGGTGACTGTATAATCTGTATGTAGTGAGCTCCCTCTAGTGGAGACTGTATAATCTGTATGTAGTGAGCTCCTCCTAGTGGTGACTGTATAATCTGTATATAGTGAGCTCTCCCTAGTGGTGACTGTATAATCTGTATGTAGTGAGCTCCCTCTAGTGGTGACTGTATAATCTGTATGTAGTGAGCTCCTCCTAGTGGTGACTGTATAATCTGTATGTAGTGAGCTCCCTCTAGTGGTGACTGTATAATCTGTATGTAGTGAGCTCCTCCTAGTGGTGACTGTATAATCAGTATGTAGTGAGCTCCCCCTAGTGGTGACTGTATAATCTGTATATAGTGAGCTCCCCCTAGTGGTGACTGTATAATCTGTATGTAGTGAGCTCCTCCTAGTGGTGACTGTATAATCTGTATGTAGTGAGCTCCCCCTAGTGGTGACTGTATAATCTGTATGTAGTGATCTCCCTCTAGTGGTGACTGTATAATCTGTATGTAGTGAGCTCCCCCTAGTGGTGACTGTATAATCTGTATGTAGTGAGCTCCCCTAGTGGTGACTGTATAATCTGTATGTAGTGAGCTCCCCCTAGTGGTGACTGTATAATCTGTATGTAGTGAGCTCTCCCTAGTGGTGACTGTATAATCTGTATGTAGTGAGCTCCCTCTAGTGGTGACTGTATAATCTGTATGTAGTGAGCTCACCCTAGTGGTGACTGTATAATCTGTATGTAGTGATCTCCCTCTAGTGGTGACTGTATAATCTGTATGTAGTGAGCTCCTCCTATTGGTGACTGTATAATCAGTATGTAGTGAGCATCCCCTAGTGGCGACTGTATAATCTGTATATAGTGAGCTCCCCCTAGTGGTGACTGTATAATCTGTATGTAGTGAGCTCCCTCTAGTGGTGAGTGTATAATCTGTATGTAGTGAGCTCCCCCTAGTGGTGAGTGTATAATCTGTATGTAGTGAGCTCCCTCTAGTGGTGACTGTATAATCTGTATGTAGTGAGCTCCCCCTAGTGGTGACTGTATAATCTTTATGTATTGAGCTCCTCCTAGTGGTGACTGTATAATCTGTATGTAGTGAGCTCCCCCTAGTGGTGACTGTATAATCTGTATGTAGTGAGCTCCCCCTAGTGGTGACTGTATAATCTGTATGTATTGAGCTCCTCCTAGTGGTGACTGTATAATCTGTATGTAGTGAGCTCCCTCTAGTGGTGACTGTATAATCTGTATGTAGTGAGCTCCCTCTAGTGGTGACTGTATAATCTGTATGTAGTGAGCTCCCTCTAGTGGTGACTGTATAATCTGTATGTAGTGAGCTCCCTCTAGTGGTGACTGTATAATCTGTATGTAGTGATCTCCCTCTAGTGGTGACTGTATAATCTGTATGTAGTGAGCTCCCCCTAGTGGTGACTGTATAATCTGTAGGGGTGTGAGTGATCTCCCTCTAGTGGTGACTGTATAATCTGTATGTAGTGAGCTCCCCCTAGTGGTGACTGTATAATCTGTATGTAGTGAGCTCCCCCTAGTGGTGACTGTATAATCTGTATGTAGTGAGCTCCCTCTAGTGGTGACTGTATAATCTGTATGTAGTGAGCTCCCCCTAGTGGTGACTGTATAATCTGTATGTAGTGAGCTCCCTCTAGTGGTGACTGTATAATCTGTATGTATTGAGCTCCTCCTAGTGGTGACTGTATAATCTGTATGTAGTGAGCTCTCCCTAGTGGTGACTGTATAATCTGTATGTAGTGAGCTCCCCGCCCCCCCTAGTGGTGACTGTATAATCTGTATGTAGTGAGCTCCTCCTAGTGGTGACTGTATAATCTGTATGTAGTGAGCTCTCCCTAGTGGTGACTGTATAATCTGTATGTAGTGAGCTCCCTCTAGTGGCTGCAGACAGTGTGTTATCGTGTTCCTCTGTGACTGTGCTGAGGGTTTGCAGCTATTATAAATGTACATTACAGACTCATCTTGTGTGTTGTCCTGGTAATGACCTGCTGGGGGTTGTGGTGCTCTCTGCAGGACGCCGTGTTCCCGTTTGGTGTCTTTGTATTAGAGAACACTCTGTGACTATTGTACGCTGAGACTATTCACGGTGAGCGGCTCTGGGGTCAGGGACAATCGTCACAGGAGGAATCACAGGCATTGTATCGGCTCCAGCGGGGAGGGGGGTGCACGGAGTCTGTCAGGAGTGTCCCTGAGTACACCGTGGTTAACCCTGCGTGGTGAAGACTCATATAATCATTACAGTCCTCGCAGTTCAGAAGTCTCTGACAACCCCGTCCTCGCCCCATCTCTGTGGTCACCTTTGCCCTTCCATTATGGTAGCTCTATTCATTTATACACACTTTTGTCCTTTTCAGAGGCCCTGGCCCTTCTTGCCCTTCTCCTTCCTTTTCTGTGGTCTCCTGTCCTTCTCCTTCCTGATGGTTGTAGTAGTAGTAGTAGTAGTAGTAGTAGTAGTAGTAGTAGTAGTAGTAGTAGTAGTAGATAAAGGTTGTTGCAGCAGTATGTGGTGGTTGTAGTAGTTGTAGCAATAGCAGGTGATGGTTGTAGCTGTAGTACGGTGTGGTGGTTGTAGTAGTAGCAGGTGGTGGTTGTAGTAGTAGCAGGGGATGGTTGTAGTAGTAGTAGCAGGTGGTGGTTGTAGTAGTAGCAGGGGATGGTTGTAGTAGTAGTAGCAGGTGGTGGTTGTAGTAGTAGTAGGTGATGGTAGTAGTAGTAGTAGCAGGTGGTCGTTGTAGTAGTAGTAGCAGGGGATGGTTGTAGTAGTAGTAGGTGATGGTTGTAGTAGTAGTAGTAGTAGCAGGTGATGGTTGTAGTAGTAGCGGGTGGTGGTTGTAGTAGTATTAGTAGTAGCAGGTGGTGGTTGTAGTAGCAGGTGGTGGTTGTAGTAGTAGTAGCAGGTGATGGTTGTAGTAGTAGCAGGTGATGGTTGTAGTAGTAGCAGGTGTTGGTTGTAGTAGTAGTAGCAGGTGGTCGTTGTAGTAGTAGTAGCAGGTGGGGGTTGTAGTAGTAGTAGCAGGTGGTGGTGTAGTAGTAGTAGGTGATGGTTGTAGTAGTAGTAGCAGGGGATGGTTGTAGTAGTAGTAGGTGATGGTTGTAGTAGTAGTAGCAGGGGGGTTGAGTAGTAGTAGCAGGGGATGGTTGTAGTAGTAGTAGGTGATGGTTGTAGTAGTAGTAGTAGTAGCAGGTGATGGTTGTAGTAGTAGCAGGTGGTGGTGAGTAGAGCAGGGGGGGGAGAGCAGGTGGGGTTGGTAGTAGTAGTAGTAGCAGGTGATGGTTGTAGTAGTAGTAGTAGCAGGTGGTGGTTGTAGTAGTAGCAGGTGGTGGTTGTAGTAGTAGTAGCAGGGGATGGTTGTAGTAGTAGTAGGTGATGGTTGTAGTAGTAGTAGTAGTAGTGGTGATGGTTGTAGTAGTAGCGGGTGGTGGTTGTAGTAGTAGCAGGGGGGAGTAGTAGCAGGTGGTGGTTGTAGTAGTAGCAGGTGATGGTTGTAGTAGTAGTAGCAGGTGATGGTTGTAGTAGTAGTAGGTGATGGTTGTAGTAGTAGTAGCAGGTGATGGTTGTAGTAGTAGTAGGTGATGGTTGTAGTAGTAGTAGCAGGTGGTGGTTGTAGTAGTAGCAGGTGATGGTTGTAGTAGTAGTAGCAGGTGGTGGTTGTAGTAGTAGCAGGTGGTGGTTGTAGTAGTAGTAGCAGGGGATGGTTGTAGTAGTAGCAGGTGATGGTTGTAGTAGTAGTAGCAGGTGGTGGTTGTAGTAGTAGTAGTAGCAGGTGGTGGTTGTAGTAGTAGCAGGTGATGGTTGTAGTAGTAGTAGTAGCAGGTGATGGTTGTAGTAGTAGTAGTAGCAGGTGACGGTTGTAGTAGTAGTAGCAGTGGTGGTGGTTGTAGTAGTAGCAGGTGGTGGTTGTAGTAGTAGTAGCAGGTGGTGGTTGTAGTAGTAGCAGGTGGTGGTGTAGTAGTAGCAGGTGATGGTTGTAGTAGTAGCAGGTGATGGTTGTAGTAGTAGTAGTAGCAGGTGATGGTTGTAGTAGTAGTAGTAGCAGGTGATGGTTGTAGTAGTAGTAGCAGGTGATGGTTGTAGTAGTAGTAGTAGCAGGTGATGGTTGTAGTAGTAGCAGGTGATGGTTGTAGTAGTAGCAGGTGATGGTTGTAGTAGTAGCAGGTGATGGTTGTAGTAGTAGCAGGTGATGGTTGTAGTTGTAGTAGTAGCAGGTGGTGGTTGTAGTAGTAGCAGGTGGTGGTTGTAGTAGTAGCAGGTGGTGGTTGTAGTAGTAGTAGTAGCGGGTGTAGTAGTAGCAGGTGATGGTTGTAGTAGTAGCAGGTGGTGGTTGTAGTAGTAGTAGTAGCAGGTGATGGTTGTAGTAGTAGTAGCAGGTGATGGTTGTAGTAGTAGTAGTAGCAGGTGATGGTTGTAGTAGTAGCAGGTGATGGTTGAGTAGTAGTAGCAGGTGATGGTTGTAGTAGTAGCAGGTGATGGTTGTAGTAGTAGCAGGTGGTGGTTGTAGTAGTAGCAGGGCAGGGGTGGTTGTAGTAGTAGCAGGTGATGGTTGTAGTAGTAGCAGGTGATGGTTGTAGTAGTAGTAGTAGCAGGTGATGGTTGTAGTTGTAGTAGTAGCAGGTGGTGGTTGTAGTAGTAGTAGTAGCAGGTGATGGTTGTGGTTGTAGTAGTAGCAGGTGATGGTTGTAGTAGTAGCAGGTGATGGTTTGTAGTAGTAGCAGGTGGTGGTTGTAGTAGTAGCAGGTGGTGGTTGTAGTAGTAGCAGGTGGTGGTTGTAGTTGTAGTAGTAGCAGGTGGTGGTTGTAGTAGTAGTAGCAGGTGGTGGTTGTAGTAGTAGTAGTAGCAGGTGATGGTTGTAGTAGTAGTAGTAGCAGGTGATGTTGTTGTAGTAGTAGTAGCAGGTGATGGTTGTAGTAAAGTAGTAGTAGCAGGTGATGGTTGTAGTAGTAGTAGCAGGTGATGGTTAGTAGTAGTAGCAGGTGATGGTTGTAGTAGTAGCAGGTGATGGTTGTAGTAGTAGCAGGTGGTGGTTGTAGTAGTAGCAGGTGGTGGTTGTAGTAGTAGCAGGTGATGGTTGTAGTAGTAGCAGGTGGTGGTTGTAGTAGTAGCAGGTGGTGGTTGTAGTAGTAGCAGGTGGTGGTTGTAGTAGTAGCAGGTGGTGGTTGTAGTAGTAGCAGGTGGTGGTGTGTAGTAGTAGCAGGTGGTGGTTGTAGTAGTACGGGTGGGGGGTAGTAGTAGCAGGTGGTGGTTGTAGTAGTAGCAGGTGGTGGTTGTAGTAGTAGCAGGTGGTGGTTGTAGTAGTAGCAGGTGGTGGTTGTAGTAGTAGCAGGTGGTGGTTGTAGTAGTAGCAGGTGGCGGTTGTAGTAGTAGCAGGTGATGGTTGTAGTAGTAGCAGGTGGTGGTTGTAGTAGTAGCAGGGGGGTGTGTTGTAGTAGTAGCAGGTGGTGGTTGTAGTAGTAGCAGGTGGTGGTTGTAGTAGTAGCAGGTGGCGGTTAGTAGTAGTAGCAGGTGGTGGTTGTAGTAGTAGCAGGTGGTGGTTGTAGTAGTAGCAGGTGGTGGTTGTAGTAGTAGCAGGTGGTGGTTGTAGTAGTAGCAGGTGACGGTTGTAGTAGTAGCAGGTGATGGTTGTAGTTGGAGTAGTAGGTGACGGTTGTAGTAGTAGTAGCAGGTGGGGGTTGTAGTAGTAGTAGCAGGTGGGGGTTGTAGTAGTAGTAGCAGGTGGTGGTTGTAGTAGTAGTAGCAGGTGGTGGTGGTTGTAGTAGTAGCAGGTGGTGGTTGTAGTAGTAGTAGCAGGTGGTGGTGTAGTAGTAGTAGCAGGTGGGGTGTAGTAGTAGTAGTAGCAGGTGGGGTGTAGTAGTAGTAGGTGGGGTTGTAGTAGTAGTAGCAGGTGGTGGCGGTTGTAGTAGTAGCAGGTGGTGGTTGTAGTAGTACTAGCAGGTGGTTGTAGTAGCAGCAGGTGGTGGTTGTAGTTGGAGTAGCAGGTGGTGGTTGGAGTAGTTGCAGGTGGGGGTTGTAGTAGTAGTAGCAGGTGGGGGTTGTAGTAGTAGTAGCAGGTGGGGGTTGTAGTAGTAGTAGCAGGTGGTTGTAGTAGTAGTAGGTGGTGGTGGTAGTAGTAGCAGGTGGGGGTTGTAGTTGGAGTAGCAGGTGGTGGTTATAGTAGTAGTAGCAGGTGGTGGTTGTAGTAGTAGTAAGGTGGGGTTGTAGTAGTAGTAGGTGGTGGTTGTAGTAGTAGTAGCAGGTGGTGGTTGTAGTAGTAGTAGCAGGTGGTGGTTGTAGTAGTAGTAGCAGGTGGTGGTTGTAGTAGTAGTAGCAGGTGGTTGTAGTAGCAGCAGGTGGTGGTTGTAGTTGGAGTAGCAGGTGGTGGTTGGAGTAGTTGCAGGTGGGGGTTGTAGTAGTAGTAGCAGGTGGGTGTTGTAGTAGTAGTAGCAGGTGGTGGTTGGAGTAGTAGCAGGTGGGGGTTGTAGTAGTAGTAGCAGGTGGTGGTTGTAGTAGTAGTAGGTGGTGGTGGTAGTAGTAGTAGTAGTAGTAGTAGCAGGTGGGGGTTGTAGTTGGAGTAGCAGGTGGGGGTTGTAGTTGGAGTAGCAGGTGGTGGTTGTAGTAGTAGTAGCAGGTGGGGGTTGTAGTTGGAGTAGCTCAGTCTCTCTATCCTCCTCACGGAGTGGCTGCCAGTCAGGGCAGACATTGAGCCCCCCTAGAATTGTGGTGGTTGTAGTAGTAGAAGTTGGTAGTCATTCTCTCCATGTGACACTTCCTTCGTGTCTTTCTGTCTCCAGAAGTCACCGGCGAAGAAGTTAAGTCACGCGATCAGTAAGTCTCTTGGCTGCGTTCCCAGCAGAGAAGTGCCACATCCGGTGTTTCCAGAGCACCCCGAGAAGCCGCTGGACCTGTCCCATTTAGTGTGAGTACAAGGGGAGCCTGTGATAGCAGGGGGGAGGAGGATGAGGGCACTATGTACAGAGACCCCCACCTACTGTGTGTGTGTGTGTGACTAGTCTCCTATAGATGGTCAGGACACTTATATACTGTATATGGGAGCATTGTGGTTAGATCCCAGGATGCATCACTCCTAATGACTGTCTACAGATACAGCTTTCTACTCTGACTATATTTATACCACAGTGGCTGGATCTTGGGATATAACATCAAAAACCGGGGTCTAATATAATAAGTCACAAGCTGCTACAATGTAGAAACCATACTGTAACTATATGAAGGAATTACCCTCATGTACTATCATGTACTCTTCCTGTATTATCCTCCAGAGCTGCACTCACTATTCTGCTGGTGCAGTCACTGTGTACATTCATTACATTACTTATCCTGTACTGATCCTGAGTTACATCCTGTATTATACTCCAGAGCTGCACTCACTATTCTGCTGGTGCAGTCACTGTGTACATACATTACATTACTTATCCTGTACTGATCCTGAGTTACATCCTGTATTATACTCCAGAGCTGCGCTCACTATTCTGCTGGTGCAGTCACTGTGTACATACATTACATTACTTATCCTGTACTGATCCTGAGTTACATCCTGTATTATACTCCAGAGCTGCACTCACTATTCTGCTGGTACAGTCACTGTGTACATACATTACATTACTTATCCTGTACTGATCCTGAGTTATATCCTGTATTATACTCCAGAGCTGCGTTCACCATTCTGCTGCTACAGTCACTGTGTACTACATTACATTACATCCTGTACTGATCCTGAGTTACATCCTATATTATACTCCAGAGCTGCACTCACTATTCTGCTGGTGCAGTCACTGTGTACATACATTACATTACTTATCCTGTACTGATCCTGAGTTATATCCTGTATTATACCCCAGAGCTGCGCTCACTATTCTGCTGGTGCAGTCACTGTGTACATACATTACATTACTTTCCTGTACTGATCCTGAGTTACATCCTGTATTATACTCCAGAGCTGCGCTCACTATTCTGCTGGTACAGTCACTGTGTACATACATTACATTACTTATCCTGTACTGATCCTGAGTTACATCCTATATTATACTCCAGAGCTGCGCTCACTATTCTGCTGGTGCAGTCACTGTGTACATACATTACATTACTTATCCTGTACTGATCCTGAGTTATATCCTGTATTATACCCCAGAGCTGCGTTCACCATTCTGCTGGTACAGTCACTGTGTACATACATTACATTACTTCCTGTACTGATCCTGAGTTACATCCTATATTATACTCCAGAGCTGCACTCACTATTCTGCTGGTGCAGTCACTGTGTACATACATTACATTACTTATCCTGTACTGATCCTGAGTTATATCCTGTATTATACCCCAGAGCTGCGCTCACTATTCTGCTGGTGCAGTCACTGTGTACATACATTACATTACTTATCCTGTACTGATCCTGAGTTACATCCTGTATTATACTCCAGAGCTGCACTCACTATTCTGCTGGTACAGTCACTGTGTACATACATTACATTACTTATCCTGTACTGATCCTGAGTTACATCCTGTATTATACTCCAGAGCTGCGCTCACTATTATGCTGGTGCAGTCACTGTGTACATACATTACATTACTTATCCTGTACTGATCCTGAGTTACATCCTGTATTATACCCCAGAGCTGCACTCACTATTCTGCTGGTGCAGTCACTGTGTACATATATTACATTACTTATCCTGTACTGATCCTGAGTTACATCCTGTATTATACTCCAGAGCTGCGCTCACTATTCTGCTGGTACAGTCACTGTGTACATACATTACATTACTTATCCTGTACTGATCCTGAGTTACATCCTGTATTATACTCCAGAGCTGCGCTCACTATTCTGCTGGTGCAGTCACTGTGTACATATATTACATTACTTATCCTGTACTGATCCTGAGTTACATCCTGTATTATACTCCAGAGCTGTGCTCACTATTCTGCTGGTGCAGTCACTGTGTACATACATTACATTACTTATCCTATACTGATCCTGAGTTACATCCTGTATTATACTCCAGAGCTGCACTCACTATTCTGCTGGTACAGTCACTGTGTACATACATTACATTACTTATCCTGTACTGATCCTGAGTTACATCCTGTATTATAATCCAGAGCTGCACTCACTATTCTGCTGGTACAGTCACTGTGTACATACATTACATTACTTATCCTGTAGTGGTCCTGAGTTACATCCTGTATTATACTCCAGAGCTGCACTCACTATTCTGCTGGTACAGTCACTGTGTACATACATTACATTACTTATCCTGTACTGATCCTGAGTTACATCCTGTATTATACTCCAGAGCTGCGCTCACTATTCTGCTGGTGCAGTCACTGTGTACATACATTACAGGTGGAGGACTATGTATGGATATATTACAGTCCGGTCTGGCGGGGGGGGCAGGTATAACCTAGTGGGGGGGTGATTTATAATATACAGCTCGCTGTCTCCCCCTGCTGTATGATTGGTGACATCTGCGGCTCCTCACAAGCTTCTGTCACATTGCGGCCATATTATACATCCCCGCTCCTCCAGCTCTACATCTATGGTGACCGGAGAGACCGCCGCTTACTGTAAGGAGGAGAGCGGGAATCTCTGTGGGCACCATTAAAATGACCCCATAGTTTTAACTGTATTCATCAGGTGATATAAGAAGAGGACAGTAAGGGGCCTGGGGAGGGTGACCGTAGTGGGCATAGGAAAGGGGCATGTGGACCTAGATGTGGGACCGAAACAGAGCTAAGAAGGCGGGATATATGGGCCTGGGGATGGCTCTATAACATTTATAGGAAGGGGGTACAAGGGCCTGGGGATTTGGACTGTCTCAGACTGAGGGGTCACATTGGGCCCATGAAGGGGCTGTAGTGAGCAGTGGGCGAGAAGCCCCCTGTACATGTGAGCTCTGTCCTCTCGACTCCGGCCTCTTCTCCATGTCTGTCATCATCTTAACCCCTTCCAGAAGCTTCCAGTATGGATGACTCTGACAGAGCTGTCGCCGCCTTCTTGTCACATAGTTATTCCTCGTTATTCCAGCTATAGGTATATATTATATATATATATATATATATATATATATATATATACATACAGTCATGGCCAAAAGTTTTGAGAATGATACAAATATTAATTTTTACAAAGTCTACTGCTTCAGTTTTTCTAATGGCAATTTGCATATACTCCAGAATGTTATAAAGAGTGATCAGCTTAACAGCAATTACTTGCAAAGTCAATATTTGCCTAGAAAATGAACTTTATCCCCCAAAACACATTTCAACATCATTGCAGCCCTGCCTTAAAAGGACCACCTAACATCGTTTCAGTGATTGCTCCATTAACACAGGTGTGGGTGTTGATGAGGACAGGGCTGGAGTTCAATCTGTCATGATTAAGTAAGAATGACACCACTGGACACTTTAAAAGGAGGCTGGTGCTTGCCATCATTGTTTCTCTTCTGTTAACCATGGTTATCTCTAAAGAAACACGTGCAGTCATCATTGTACTGCACAAAAATGGCCTAACTGGCAAGAGTATTGCAGCTAGAAAGACTGCACCTCAGTCAACAATCTATCGCATCATCAAGAACTTCAAGGAGAGAGGTTCCATTGGTGCCAAAAAGGCTCCAGGGTGCCCAAGAAAGACCAGCAAGCGGCAGGACCGTCTCTTAAAAGTGTTTCAGCTGCGGGATCGGGCTACCAGCAGTGCAGAGCTTGCTGAGGAATGGCAGCAGGCAGGTGTGAGTGCATCTGCACGCACTGTGAGGCGGAGACTCTTGGAGCAAGGCCTGGTCTCAAGGAGGGCAGCAAAGAAGCCACTTCTCTCCAGAAAAAACATCAGGGACAGACTGATATTCTGCAAAAGGTACAGGGAGTGGACTGCTGAGGACTGGGGTAAAGTCATTTTCTCTGATGAATCCCCTTTTCCATTGTTTGGAACATCTGGAAAACAGCTTATTCGGAGAAGAAGAGGTGAGCGCTACCACCAGTCTTGTCTCATGCCAACTGTAAAGCATCCTGAAACCATTCATGTGTGGGGTTGCTTCTCAGCCAAGGGAATCGGCTCTCTCACAGTCTTGCCTAAAAACACAGCCATGAATAAAGAATGGTACCAGAATGTCCTCCAAGAGCAACTTCTCCCAACCGTCCAAGAGCAGTTTGGCGCTCAACAATGCCTTTTCCAGCATGATGGAGCACCTTGCCATAAAGCAAAGGTGATAACTAAATGGCTCAGGGAACAAAACATAGAGATTTTGGGTCCATGGCCTGGAAACTCCCCAGATCTTAATCCCATTGAGAACTTGTGGTCAATCATCAAGAGACGGGTGGACAAACAAAAACCAACAAATTCAGACAAAATGAAAGCATTGATTCTGCAAGAATGGACTGCTATCAGTCAGGATTTGGTCCAGAAGTTGATTGAGAGCATGCCAGGGAGAATTGCAGAGGTCCTGAAGAAGAAGGGTCAACACTGCAAATATTGACTTGCTGCATTAACTCATTCTAACTGTCAATATAAGCTTCTGTTACTCATAATATGAATGCAATTCTATTTCTGTATGTGATAAAAACATCTGACAAACACACATAAAAACCAGAGGGCAGCAGATCATGTGAAAAGAGAATATTTGTGTCATTCTCAAAACTTTTGGCCATGACTGTATATACCCAGCCAGTGGCAGAATGATGAGTGCAGCTTTGGATGTGACTAGAGGAGAGGACATGATTCCTCTCCTCACTGTACTCAGATGATATTGGGCAGAAAGTCTCTGTAATGTCCTTATATTGTTATCGCCTCTTGTAGAAGCTACATACAATGGCGGTGACATGTAACATGAAATGTCCGCTACATACCATGGACCATGGCAGTAATATCAATGGCATGTAGCATATGTAATGACCGTTACATACTATGGCGGTGACATATAACATGTGAATTGTCCGGTACTTACCATGGCGGTGACATGTAACATGAAATGTCTGCTACATACGTTGGTGGCAATGTCAGTAACATGTTAAGGGTCAGGTTCACGATTGCTACACATGTAATACATTTCGGTTTGGTGACGTATGTTGCACACTTCCACAGGACTGTTTATCCCATTGGTCACATGACTGTCCTCATGTGGTTCATGCCACAGAGGTCAGTGACCTGTTATACCGTGTTCACATTACACCTCAGCAGGAAACGCCACTCGTTCCACAGCACTACAGGAGACGTAGGGTTAACCTGGGGGTCATGTGACTGCTGGGTGGGCATTGAGTGGGTGCTGGGAGTTTGTGCTGTGAGAGGGGCAGAGGGTGGTAGATAGAGCTGCGGTGTTGACATGGCTGCGGCACAGAAGACGCTCTGTAATATAACAAGGATTACACGGATCGGAGAAGTCACATGACATCTACATGGGTGTTGTCCTGTGGTTAAGGGAGAGGGGTAACACGGCTCATCTACACCCCCGAGCCCACACTGAGAGCAGTGTCAGGAGGAGAAGACTCTGTAAAATATTATCTCGGCCGTGGACTCTGACACCGGGCGACTCTGACTGCGGAGGACACACCAAGATGTGAGCGAGAGAGAGGCAGAGACTGCTGAGGAGGAGGAAGAGACCGCTGACAGGTCATCACTCAGAGGTCACTGCACTGATGGGGTTAATGTATAGGAGGGTATATAGTCATATGTAATAATGTGTGTGGGATGGGGTGCTGGTAGTGTGGGGATGATGGGTGTGCTGGTATATAGTGTATATAGTGTGCAGGATGATGGGTGTGCTGGTATATAGTGTATATAGTGTGCAGGGATGATGGGTGTGCTGGTATATAGTGTATATAGTGTGCAGGATGATGGGTGTGCTGGTATATAGTGTATATAGTGTGCAGGATGATGGGTGTGCTGGTATATAGTGTATATAGTGTGCGGGATGATGGGTGTGCTGGTATATAGTGTATATAGTGTGCAGGATGATGGGTGTGCTGGTATATAGCGTATATAGTGTGCAGGATGATGGGTGTGCTGGTATATAGTGTATATAGTGTGAGGGATGATGGGTGTGCTGGTATATAGTGTATATAGTGTGCGGATGATGGGTGTGGGTAGTGTGAGGATGATGGGTGTGCTGGTATATAGTGTATATAGTGTGCAGGATGATGGGTGTGCTGGTATATAGCGTATATAGTGTGCAGGATGATGGGTGTGCTGGTATATAGTGTATATAGTGTGAGGGATGATGGGTGTGCTGGTATATAGTGTATATAGGGGCGGGGGGTGTGCGGAGCGATAGTGTGGGGATGATGGGTGTGGGCGGTGGTATATAGTGTATATAGTGTGCAGGATGAGGGGTGTGCTGGTATATAGTGTATATAGTGTGCAGGATGAGGGGTGTGCTGGTATATAGTGTATATAGTGTGCGGGATGAGGGTGTGCTGGTATATAGTGTATATAGTGTGCAGGATGATGGGTGTGCTGGTATATAGTGTATATATGTGCAGGATGATGGGTGTGCTGGTATATAGTGTATATAGTGTGCGGGATGATGGGTGTGCTGGTATATAGTGTATATAGTGTGCAGGATGATGGGTGTGCTGGTATATAGTGTATATAGTGTGCGGGGGAGGATGAGGGGTGTGCTGGTATATAGCGTATATAGTGTGCAGGATGATGGGTGTGCTGGTATATAGTGTATATAGTGTGCGGGATGATGGGTGTGCTGGTATATAGTGTATATAGTGTGCAGGATGATGGGTGTGCTGGTATATAGTGTATATAGTGTGCAGGATGATGGGTGTGCTGGTATATAGTGTATATAGTGTGCAGGATGAGGGGTGTGCTGGTATATAGCGTATATAGTGTGCAGGATGATGGGTGTGCTGGTATATAGTGTATATAGTGTGCAGGATGATGGGTGTGCTGGTATATAGTGTATATAGTGTGCAGGATGATGGGTGTGCTGGTATATAGTGTTTAGGGGGGGGGGGGGGTATATAGTGTGCAGGATGATGGGTGTGCTGGTATATAGTGTATATAGTGTGCAGGATGATGGGTGTGCTGGTATATAGTGTATATAGTGTGCAGGGGATGGGTGTGCTGGTATATAGTGTATATAGTGTGCAGGATGATGGGTGTGCTGGTATATAGTGTATATAGTGTGCAGGATGATGGGTGTGCTGGTATATAGTGTATATAGTGTGCAGGATGATGGGTGTGCTGGTATATAGTGTATATAGTGTGCAGGATGATGGGTGTGCTGGTATATAGTGTATATAGTGTGCGGGATGATGGGTGTGCGGTATATAGGATAAGGATGATGGGTGTGCTGGTATATAGTGTATATAGTGTGCAGGATGATGGGTGTGCTGGTATATAGTGTATATAGTGTGCAGGATGATGGGTGTGCTGGTATAAGTAGGTTATGGTGTGCAGGGGGATGGGTGTGCTGGTATATAGTGTATATAGTGTGCAGGATGATGGGTGTGCTGGTATATAGTGTATATAGTGTGCGGGATGATGGGTGTGCTGGTATATAGTGTATATAGTGTGCGGGATGATGGGTGTGCTGGTATATAGTGTATATAGTGTGCGGGATGATGGGTGTGCTGGTATATAGTGTATATAGTGTGCAGGATGATGGGTGTGCTGGTATATAGTGTATATAGTGTGCAGGATGATGGGTGTGCTGGTATATAGTGTATATAGTGTGCAGGATGATGGGTGTGCTGGTATATAGTGTATATAGTGTGCGGGATGATGGGTGTGCTGGTATATAGTGTATATAGTGTGCAGGATGATGGGTGTGCTGGTATATAGTGTATATAGTGGCGGTGGGGGGGTATATAGTGTATATAGTGTGCAGGATGATGGGGTGTGCTGGGTATATAGTGTATATAGTGTGCAGGATGATGGGTGTGCTGGTATATAGTGTATATAGTGGCGGTGGAGGGGGTGCTGGTATATAGTGTATATAGTGTGCAGGATGAGGGGTGTGCTGGTATAGGTATATAGGGGGTATATAGTGTATGATGAGTGTGCTGTGGAGGATGATGGGGTGTGCTGGTATATAGTGTATATAGTGTGCAGGATGAGGGGTGTGCTGGTATATAGTGTATATAGTGTGCAGGATGATGGGTGTGCTGGTATATAGTGTATATAGTGTGCGGGATGATGGGTGTGCTGGTATATAGTGTATATAGTGTGCAGGATGATGGGTGTGCTGGTATATAGTGTATATAGTGTGCAGGATGATGGGTGTGCTGGTATATAGTGTATATAGTGATGATGGGTGTGCTGGTATATAGTGTATATAGTGTGCAGGATGATGGGTGTGCTGGTATATAGGAAAGTGTGCAGGATGATGGGTGTGCTGGTATATAGTGTATATAGTGTGCGGGATGATGGGTGTGCTGGTATATAGTGTATATAGTGTGCAGGATGATGGGTGTGCTGGTATATAGTGTATATAGTGTGCAGGATGATGGGTGTGCTGGTATATAGTGTATATAGTGTGCAGGATGAGGGGTGTGCTGGTATATAGCGTATATAGTGTGCAGGATGATGGGTGTGCTGGTATATAGTGTATATAGTGTGCAGGATGATGGGTGTGCTGGTATATAGTGTATATAGTGTGCGGGATGATGGGTGTGCTGGTATATAGTGTATATAGTGTGCAGGATGATGGGTGTGCTGGTATATTTTATATAGTGTATATAGTGTGCAGGATGATGGGTGTGCTGGTATATAGTGTATATAGTGTGCAGGATGATGGGTGTGCTGGTATATAGTGTATATAGTGTGCGGGATGATGGGTGTGCTGGTATATAGTGTATATAGTGTGCAGGATGATGGGTGTGCTGGTATATAGTGTATATAGTGTGCAGGATGATGGGTGTGCTGGTATATAGTGTATATAGTGTGCAGGATGATGGGTGTGCTGGTATATAGCGTATATAGTGTGCAGGATGATGGGTGTGCTGGTATATAGTGTATATAGTGTGCAGGATGATGGGTGTGCTGGTATATAGTGTATATAGTGTGCAGGATGATGGGTGTGCTGGTATATAGACGGATGGGTGTGCTGGTATATAGTGTATATAGTGTGCAGGATGATGGGTGTGCTGGTATATAGTGTATATAGTGTGCAGGATGAGGGGTGTGCTGGTATATAGTGTATATAGTGCTGGAGGGGGCGGATGAGGGGTGTGCTGGTATATAGTGTATATAGTGTGCAGGATGATGGGTGTGCTGGTATATAGTGTATATAGTGTGCAGGATGATGGGTGTGCTGGTATATAGTGTATATAGTGTGCAGGATGATGGGTGTGCTGGATATAGTGTATATAGTGTGCAGGATGAGGGGGTGTGCTGGTATATAGTGTATATAGTGTGCAGGATGAGGGGTGTGCTGGTATATAGTGTATATAGTGTGCGGTGTGTGCAGGATGAGGGGTGTGCTGGTATATAGTGTATATAGTGTGCAGGATGATGGGTGTGCTGGTATATAGTGTATATAGTGTGCGGGATGATGGGTGTGCTGGTATATAGTGTATATAGTGTGCGGGATGATGGGTGTGCTGGTATATAGTGTATATAAGGAAGGGTGTGCGGGGATGATAGGTGTGCTGGTATATAGTGTATATAGTGTGCAGGATGATGGGTGTGCTGGTATATAGCGTATATAGTGTGCAGGATGATGGGTGTGCTGGTATATAGTGTATATAGTGTGCGGGATGAGGGGGTGTGCTGGTGTATTGTCTGCAGGATGATGGGTGTCCTCCTCCCCCCTCTCAGCACTGTGTGCACAGGCTCTTAGTGTATGATGGCCGCTCGCTGTACGCTGTCAGTAATGACTTCCCACAATGCTTTGCTGCACAGTCCAGATGATCCTGCTGTGCCAGTATTAACCACTGCTGCCACGCAGAGCCCTGTACAAGTAACACCTGATATAGATGGTAGACATGTTACATTGTAACAAAGCCCCAGCTGTAAGACACGTGAAGGTGACGTCTTCTTTGGAGTTCCAGAGGTTTCTGTAATGATTGTGCCAGTGACTGATCGGTGCGGATAGATTACTGATGTATAATGACAGGCTTATGTGAGCTGTACAAATCCTCATGACCCCGTGTGCCAACCTGTACCAGAGGCGACCACTACACCCCTCACATTACATCGCTACACCCGTCACATAGCATCGCTACACCCGTCACATTACATCGCTACACCCAGTCACATAGCATCGCTACACCCAGTCACATAGCATCGCTACACCCAGTCACATAGCATCGCTACACCCGTCACATTACATCGCTACACCCCTCACATTACATCGCTACACCCCTCACATTACATCGCTACACCCGTCACATAGCATCGCTACACCCGTCACATTACATCGCTACACCCGTCACATAGCATCGCTACACCCAGTCACATAGCATCGCTACACCCAGTCACATTACATCGCTACACCCGTCACATAGCATCGCTACACCCAGTCACATAGCATCGCTACACCCAGTCACATTACATCGCTACACCCGTCACATAGCATCGCTACACCCAGTCACATAGCATCGCTACACCCGTCACATTACATCGCTACACCCTCACATTACATCGCTACACCCCTCACATTACATCGCTACACCCCTCACATTACATCGCTACACCCGTCACATAGCATCGCTACACCCGTCACATTACATCGCTACACCCGTCACATAGCATCGCTACACCCAGTCACACACCCGTCACATTACATCGCTACACCCGTCACATAGCATCGCTACACCCAGTCACATAGCATCGCTACACCCGTCACATTACATCGCTACACCCGTCACATAGCATCGCTACACCCAGTCACATAGCATCGCTACACCCGTCACATTACATCGCTACACCCCTCACATTACATCGCTACACCCCTCACATTACATCGCTACACCCGTCACATAGCATCGCTACACCCGTCACATTACATCGCTACACCCGTCACATAGCATCGCTACACCCCTCACATTACATCGCTACACCCAGTCACATAGCATCGCTACACCCGTCACATTACATCGCTACACCCGTCACATAGCATCGCTACACCCAGTCACATAGCATCGCTACACCCGTCACATTACATCGCTACACCCCTCACATTACATCGCTACACCCGTCACATAGCATCGCTACACCCCGTCACATTACATCGCTACACCCAGTCACATAGCATCGCTACACCCGTCACATTACATCGCTACACCCCTCACATTACATCGCTACACCCGTCACATAGCATCGCTACACCCGTCACATTACATCGCTACACCCGTCACATAGCATCGCTACACCCGTCACATTACATCGCTACACCCGTCACATAGCATCGCTACACCCAGTCACATAACATCGCTACACCCGTCACATAGCATCGCTACACCCTGTCACATAGCATCGCTACACCCCGTCACATAGCATCGCTACACCCGCCACATAGCATCGCTACACCCAGTCACATAGCATCGCTACACCCGTCACATTACATCGCTACACCCCTCACATTACATTGCTACACCCGTCACATAGCATCGCTACACCCCTCACATTACATCGCTACACCCGTCACATAGCATCGCTACACCCGTCACATTACATCGCTACACCCAGTCACATAGCATCGCTACACCCAGTCACATTGCATCGCTACACCCGTCACATTACATCGCTACACCCGCCACATAGCATCGCTACACCCAGTCACATAGCATCGCTACACCCGTCACATAGCATCGCTACACCCGTCACATTACATCGCTACACCCGTCACATAGCATCGCCACACCCAGTCACATAGCATCGCTACACCCGTCACATAGCATCGCTACACCCAGTCACATAGCATCGCTACACCCCGTCACATAGCATCGCTACACCCCGTCACATAGCATCGCTACACCCTTCACATAGCATCGCCACACCCTTCACATAGCATCGCTACCCCGCCACATAGCATCGCTACACCCCGCCACATAGCATCGCTACACCCCGTCACATAGCATCGCTACACCCCGCCACATAGCATCGCTACACCCTTCACATAGCATCGCTATACCCGTCACATAGCATCGCTACACCCGTCATATAACATCGCTACACCCATCACATCACCTGTCACATGTCATCGCTACACCCGTCACATAGCATCGCTACACCCGTCACATAGCATCGCTACACCCAGTCACATAGCATCGCCACACCCAGTCACATAGCATCGCTACACCTGTCACATAGCATCGCTACACCCCGTCACATAGCATCGCTACACCCCGTCACATAGCATCGCTACACCCTGTCACATAGCATCGCTACACCCTTCACATAGCATCGCTATACCCTTCACATAGCATCGCTACACCCGTCATATAACATCGCTACACCCATCACATCACCTGTCACATGTCATCGCTACACCCGTCACATAGCATCGCTACACCCGTCACATAGCATCGCTACACCCAGTCACATAGCATCGCTACACCCAGTCACATAGCATCGCTACACCTGTCACATAGCATCGCTACACCCCGTCACATAGCATCGCTACACCCCGTCACATAGCATCGCTACACCCTTCACATAGCATCGCTACACCCCGTCACATAGCATCGCTACACCCCGTCACATAGCATCGCTACACCCTTCACACACCCATCACATCACCTGTCACATGTCATCGCTACACCCGTCACATTACATCGCTACACCCATCACATCACCTGTCACATGTCATCGCTACACCCCTGACTTCATCGCTACACACATCACATCACTTTTTCTTCTGGTAATTTTCGATGCACACTATGATGGAGACTCCGAAGCAGATGTGAGCGTAGCCGTACCTGGTTATATGTAATTGTATAAAGTTGTGTATATATCTGGAGTTGTTCAGTTGTCTTATTGAACTTTTACGTTGTAGTTTTCTTCGTTGTACCTTTTACATACAATGTTCCGTATGTTTTGTATCTTCTATGTAGATTTGTTGGGCTGCGCCTTTTGTTTAGGTTGTACATTTAGTTTTGTTGCGTTCTTTAAGTTGTGCATTTTTAACACTGTAGTTTCGTTACATTGTACATTTTTGTTGAGTTTTTGAGTTGTATAGTTTTCTTACATTATACATTTTACAGTGTATTTATGTGTCTTTTTGGAGGTTGTGCATTTTGTGTTAGGTTGTCTGTTTATATTGTTACACGTTTGTGTAGTTTTGTTACACTGTATTTTTTGCTGTTAGGTTGTACATTACTGTGCAGTGTTTCTGAGTAGTTTGGTTACATTGTATGTTTTGTTACAGGTATTTTTGTTGCCTCTTGTACACTTGTTAGGCTGTGTCCTGTCTGTTCAGATTGTGCCTCTTTCTTGTTCGCCTCTGTATGTTGTGTTGCGTTGTACGTTTGTTACCTTACCGTAATGCTGTACATATTGGTTTTCCTGTATGTTTATGGTCCTGTTCCACAGTCTTGCACCTCAGCGGCTGTGATTGTGATACCTTGCCTCCACCCCCGCTGTCTCGGAGCGTACACTGCTGCACGTGGCGGCTCTTACAATGCCTGCGCTCGGCTCCTAATCTGATTCAGACATTCATTAGTATAATGTGATGCGGTGAGTGTGGCCGCCATGTTCTGCTGCTCGCTCTGCAGTATTAGGCGAGGCCGCGGCCGGCAGACACTTCTCCGCCATTCACATGGTGCACTGTGCTGGGCCTGCAGGAGCTTCAGGGGGAGATGGGTCATTCGGGGAGCGCCCGCTGTGCAGGGTCTCTAGTCTTTGGCTTGGGGTCTGTTCTGTGTGTTGTATAGACCTGGCATGATGCCAGGAGGAGTATCCGCGTCAGCAGCCTAAGATGGTCCACATTGGGATTGGTAGAGCGCCGCCATATTGTTATGTAGTCGTAGTCATTACTGGGGAGACAGAAAGACAACAGGGCAGCACGGGGCTGGACATGGAGGTGCCGTGATGGACACACATGATGGGGGAGAAAGTCGGACATGCCTGTGTATAGAGATGGACACACATTATGGGGGGCACTGCTGTGTATATAGACGGACACATGGGGAGGGGGGACACGGCTGTGTATATAGATGACACATCATTTTGGGGGGCACTGCTGTGTATATAGACGGACACCTCATGGGGAGGGGAGACACGGCGGAAATGGGGAGGGGGACACGGCTGTGTATATAGATGGACACATCATGGGGAGGGGGGACACGGCTGTGTATATAGATGGACACTTTATGGGGAGGGGGGACACGGCTGTGTATATAGATGGAAACTTTATGGGGAGGGGGGACACGGCTGTGTATATAGATGGACACATTATGGGGGGCACTGCTGTGTATATAGATGGACACTTTATGGGGAGGGGGGGACACGGCTGTGTATATAGATGGACACATCATGGGGAGGGGGGACACGGCTGTGTATATAGATGGACACTTTATGGGGAGGGGGGACACGGCTGTGTATATAGATGGACACGTTATGGGGAGGGGGGACACGGCTGTGTATATAGATGGACACATCATGGGGAGGGGGGACACGGCTGTGTATATAGATGACACACATTATGGGGAGGGGGGACACGGCTGTGTATATAGATGGACACATCATGGGGAGGGGGGACACGGCTGTGTATATAGATGACACATTATGGGGAGGGGGGACACGGCTGTGTATATAGATGGACACATTATGGGGAGGGGGGACACGGCTGTGTATATAGATGGACACATTGGGGGGCATGGGGAGGGGGGACACGGCTGTGTATATAGATGGACACCTCATGGGGAGGGGGGGACACGGCTGTGTATATAGATGACACATTATGGGGAGGGGGGACATGGCTGTGTATATAGATGGACACCTCATGAGGAGGGGGACACGGCTGTGTATATAGATGACACACATTATGGGGAGGGGGGACACGGCTGTGTATATAGATGGACACCTCATGGGGAGGGGGGACACGGCTGTGTATATAGATGGACACATTATGGGGAGGGGGGACACGGCTGTGTATATAGATGACACATTATGGGGAGGGGGGACACGGCTGTGTATAGAGATGGACACATCATGGGGAGGGGAGGACACGGCTGTGTATATAGATGGACACCTCATGGAGAGGGGGGACATGGCTGTGTATATAGATGGACACCTCATGAGGAGGGGGGACACGGCTGTGTATATAGATGACACACATTATGGGGAGGGGGGACACGGCTGTGTATAGAGATGGACACCTCATGAGGAGGGGGGACACGGCTGTGTATATAGATGACACACCTTATGGGGAGGGGGACACGGCTGTGTATATAGATGGACACCTCATGAGGAGGGGGACACGGCTGTGTATATAGATGACACACATTATGGGG